>WAAD01010913.1:191434-224216 GCA_013389945.1 Fregata magnificens
TGCTGGCAGCCCGCCGGGGTGCTCAGGGGTGCAGGAACGAGCTGGCAGCCCGCCTGGGTGCTCGGGGGAGCTTGGGCGCGCTGACAGGGGTCCAGGGTGTAGCTGGCAGCCCCTATACGTAGGGGGGTGCTCAGAGCCTGGGGGGTGCTGGCAGCTTGCGTGGGTGCCCGGAGGTCCCTGGGGGTGCTGGCATCAAGCATGGGTGCTCAGCGGTGCAGAAGCGTGCTGGCAGCCCGCATGGGTGCTCAGGGGAGCTTGGGGGTGCTGGTAGCCTATATATGTGGCCGTGTGTGTGTGTGGGGATGCTCCGAGCCTGAGTAGGTGCAGGGGGGTGCTGGCAGCTTGCAGGGGTGCCCAGAGGTCCCTGGGGGTCCTGGCAGCCTGCAGCGGTGCCTCAGGGTGCCCAGAGCCCACGTGAGTGTATGGGTCTGCCTAGATCCTGCACGGGCACCCAGGGGTGCGTGCTGGTGGTGCCCTGCGGGGGTGCTGGCGGCCCGCGGGGTTCCCCTCGGAGTGTCTGGGGGTGCCGTGCAGTGTGGGGGGGCACAGCCTCCCGCAGCGTGCACCAGGGTGTGAGGTGCTGGTAAGGGTGCAGGGTGCTGTGTGGCAGTGTGGGGAGGGTGAGCTGGGGGTCACAGGGAGCCCTGCGCTCTGCGGGGCGCAGCCGTGCTGCTGTGTGGGGGCGCAGGGTGGAGGGGGAGTGGGGCAGCACAGCGTGGCTGGGGCGGGAGCTGCAGGGGCTTGGGGGGGTTTGTGCTGAGCAGCCTCCCTGTGGGGAGAAGCTGGGCTGGGGGGACCAGGCCATGCTGCGAAGCACTGGAAAGGTGAGTCTGGGGGTGACTCTGGGGCCGCAGGAGCACCCGGTCACACAGGGACGAGAGGACTGATGCTGTGGGGACGCAGCTGGTGCTGCTGTCGTGTCTGGGAGGTGTCGGGCCGGCGTGGGCATGGTGGCCTGGGGAAGGGGCAAGGCGGGAGGGGGATCTGGCAGCGCCAGCTCTCCCTTGTGTCACGCTGAGATGGGTTATGAGCAGCGCTTTGGAAAGAAAGGATTGAACACGCGTGATGGGAAGCAGCAGTGAGTTTTGCTGTGCAGCTCACTTTTCCGGAAGATTTCGTGTAGCCCGTTCTGCACGCAGCCCCTGCTCGGCTGGGGAGAGCAGTCAGGGTCAGCAGCAAGTTGCATCTTGCTTTTGACTTCTGGCGTGGGGTTGTCACTCTAAGGGACAAATTGCTGTCAACCCCTCCTGCCCCCAGCTTTCCTAAGCGCTTCGCTCACCGCGATGAAATTGCTCATGTGCGTAGGGGGGAAAAAAAAATGCACATGAAAGTGGCCAAGGAGTTCAGTTTAAAGTGGAAACCGAATGTGGCTGTTCCTGTCTTTGCTCTTTGTAATGACGAGGAAATGATGTAGTGGGTTTTGCTTCAGTTTGAAATATTAATTGTGTGGATGAGACAAGTTTTGCAGCTTCTTCTTGTTGATTGCGGAGGAGCCGAGTGCTCGCTCCCTGCTGCTATGCAACCTTTAATCCAGACACAAAGAAGGCAAGTCACTATGAACGCATTTCCCTGGCTCTTCAAAGCAAAAAGCAGCTGGGCCTGCTTAGGGGGAAAAAAAAAAATCACAGGGAGTGATCAGGCAGACTGATGTAACTGTGTTGTGTTTTATCTGGAGGACGTCGCTGTTGGGTACTTCAGATAACATGCAGGCCACCTTTGGGGAGGGGTATCCATGCCTGACCCAACCCTGGCACCCCCTCTGCCTGCTGTCCTTGCCCACTACCAGCCCTTGGTGCTTGGCAAAGCCTCCCGAGTCTCTCCCCTGCCCCTCAGGCCCGTCACCGATGACAAATAGCTTCTAACGCTTTCCTTGTGTAAACTAATGCTGCCGCTCTTCCAGGTCCCTGCCTCGCTGCATCGCCCTGCCCGTGGCGGAGCTGGTTCAGGGCATGATTACGTGGCCCAGCTGCGAGGGAGGAGGCTGGGCAGGAGTGATGCATGTGCTGCCTTCAGCTCTGGAGCAACTGTCTGCATCCTGGCTTGCCTGGGAAGGGCTCACCGCAGCTCTGGAGGCTGGTATCGCGTGGGACGGATTGGCCCTGCTTTTTGCTGCCGGTGTTGCCTGGTTCTGCGGGAAATAAAGCAGCGTTGTTGCGGCTTGGGCAACTGCTCCCGAGCAGCCGGGATCTGGAGCAAGCATCAAGAGTTGAGCAAAGTCCCTTGCTCCCTGCTTCCCTTCTGGGTGCAAGGCTGGACCCTCCCAGCGATTGCAGCTCTTGGCTTGTTTTTGCACATAGCAGCCAGGTTTGCAGAGAGCGATACTGGTGGGGGGGAATGCCTGGGGGCGCTGGGGGTGGAGCAGGACCCAAGCAGCCTGGGCTGAGCTTTCCCTGCACAGCCAAATGTTTAGGTCTGTGCCAGGGCCGCATCCTGCGGGCACTCGCGTGACCTCGCGGGCGCCCGAGGAGCTCTCTGGCAGGAAACGAACCCGTTTGCGGTAGCGATATTTCTCTGCTGCTTCCGCCTGGCTCCCCACCAGTGCTGGGGGTGGGATGGGGAGGGCCGGGACTGCTGGGGTGGGGGTGATGCCTGGGGCATGACACCCCAGAGGAGCCTTGGGGCAGGGACTGAGTCGCCAGGCTGTGCCTCTGGTGCTCCTTCCCGGTGGGCACTTGGGGTGCTGGGTGCGGTTGGGGGGCTGGAGGAAGCAAAGGCTTTTTTTGGGAGGGGAGCGGCAGGCTGTGCGGAAGCAGCAGGAGCTCTTCAGGGCACGCGTGGGAATTAAACCAGCTGACTGCTTTCCAGCCAAAGGCAGGAGGCTTGTGTCCTTGTGTTGTGGTTTAACCCGACAGGCGGCTAAGCACCACACAGCCACAGCATCCCTCTGCCAGTGGGATGGGGGAGAGAATTGGGGACAAAAAAAAGTAAAATTCATGGGTTGAGATAAAGAGAGTTTAATAGGACAGAAAAGGAAGGGAAAATAATAATAATAATAATGATGAAAGAATATACAAAACAAGTGATGCACAATGCAATTGCTCACCACCCGCTGACACCCAGCCAGTCCCCAAGCAGCAGTCGCTGCCCCCGCAGCCAACTCCCCCCCGCCCCGTTTATATACTGAGCATGATGTCATATGGTATGGAATATCCCTCTGGCCAGTTTGGGTTGGCCGTCCTGGCTGTGCCCCCTCACGGCTTCTTGCTGGCAGGGCATGAGAAGCTGAAAAGTCCTTGACTTAGTGTAAGCACTGCTCAGCAACAACTAAAACATCAGTGTGTTATCAACATTATTCTCATCCTAAATCCAAAACACAGCACTATACCAGCTACTAGGAAGACAATTAACTCTATCCCAGTCAAAACCAGGACACCTTGTTGAGGGCTTGTGCTGGTGCTCCTGGCTTGCAGGACCCTGCTGGGGTTTTCGCTGGAGCAAGAGCTCTGGGTTGTGCAGGTGCCTTATCCTGGGAAGCCCCTTAGTTCTGTAGGCACATCCATGACTGTGAAACCTTTGGGGCGGGCAGTTTGCTGTTAGCCCGTGGGCTGTGCTCCCACCTGATGGAGCATAGAATCATAGAATCATAGAATCATTGGGTTGGAAAAGACCTCTAAGATCATCAAGTCCAACCATCAACTAACACCACCATGACTCCTAAACTAGACCCTGGAGTGCCACGTCTACACCTTTTTTGAACGCCTCCAGGGTAGACGACTCCACCACCTCTCTGGGCAGCCTGTTCCAATGCCTAACCACTCTTTCAGTAAAGAAATTCTTCCTAATGTCCAATCTAAACCTCCCCTGACGCAACTTGAAGCCATTTCCTCTCGTCCTATCGCTAGTTTCGTGGGAGAAGAGTCCAGCACCCGCTTCCCTACAACCTCCCTTCAGGTAGTTGTAGAGAGCGATAAGGTCTCCCCTCAGCCTCCTCTTCTCCAGACTAAACAACCCCAGTTCTCTCAGCCGCTCCTCATAAGACTTGTTTTCTAGTCCCTTCACCAGCCTCGTTGCCCTTCTCTGGACACGCTCCAGCACCTCAACGTCTTTCTTGTACTGAGGGGCCCAAAACTGAACACAGTACTCGAGGTGCGGCCTCACCAGTGCCGAGTACAGGGGCACGATCACTTCCTTACTCCTGCTGGTCACACTATTCCTGATACAACCCAGGATGCTGTTGGCTTTCTTGGCCACCTGGGCACACTGCCGGCTCATGTTCAGCCGGCTGTCGACCAGCACCCCCAGGTCCTTTTCTGCCGGGCAGCTCTCCAGCCACTCTTCCCCAAGCCTGTAGCGTTGCATGGGGTTGTTGTGACCCAAGTGCAGGACCCGGCACTTGGCCTTGTTGAACCTCATACAGTTGGCCTCGGCCCATCGATCCAGCCTATCCAGATCCCTCTGCAGGGCGTTCCTTCCCTCGAGCAGATCGACACTCCCACCCAGCTTGGTATCATCTGCAAACTTGCTGAGGGTGCACTCAATCCCCTCATCCAGATCATTGATGAAAACGTTGAACAAAACCGGCCCCAGAACCGAGCCCTGGGGAAAGCATAATACATTTTTTTTTTATTCTTTTAAATAAGAAGTCTTCAATTAAAAAAAAAAGAAAAAAAGAGAAGTTAGGAAACTTTCCCTTCCCTGGCAAAAGCAAGCCATTCCCTTGCAGCAAACTGCGTGTGGGTTAAAAGCGGTTGCTCTTTCCTGGCCATCATTTTGACAGTCCCAGTCCTAAGCACCAGGGCTGGACACGCTGCCAGCGTATGGCTGTGGTGCCACGGTCACCAGCCCTGAGCAGAGGTGCATGGGTCCCTCACCCAGCATGAAGCGGGTCGCATCCAGGCTCTGCCTGCAGGATCCTGAGCCCGTCCTGCCTGGGTGTGCCCGAAACAGGGGCACGAGCCTGCAGGAAGAGCTGGTGGGAGTGTGCCATGCACCTTTGACCTTGGGACATGCCACCTCCGTGATTGCTTGGGCGGGAGCGTGTTGCTGTATAAAAGCCCTGGAGGAGACCTTGCTCCGGCGATACGAGCCGGGCTCTCTTGCACGATGGCTGACCCCAAGGAGTCTGAGAAGGGGGATGTTGAGCTGAGCACCCCTAATGCTGCTCCCTCCACAGGGACCATGTCCACCCGGCGCCTCCGCAGCGAGGACTACAATGACTACAGCTCCACGGATGTCACGCCAGAGGGGAGCCCACCCGGTGGGATGAACGGCTTTGCCCATCCCGAGTCCTACCAGCGTTTCGGGGAGGCCAACGGGACAACGTGAGTGACACTTCCCTTCCTCCTGGGCTGGCCCAGCACCTGGGGAGGGTGGAGGAGGTAACGGTGGCTCCCTGATGGCTTTGCTGGAGGATGGTGCAGCCGTGGTTTTATGGGGAATCCCTCCCGGGGGTGGCGAGGGCAGAGTTGTGGTCCTGGCCCTGTGGGGTGCTGGCACCAAGCGAGTGGCTGCCCCAGCGTGGCTCTCTGCTCTCTGGTGAAGCTGGACTTGCTGGCAGCGGGCAGTGTTTGATGCTTTTCCCAATATTCCCCCACTCCAGCTAGGTTCGATGGGGAGCTGTGGTGAGCAAACAGCATGTCCAACTTCAGAGGATATGTGGGCATGTTGCAGCCATGCCTTGGGGGCTTCCTCGTGCCTTATTCGCCCAGATGGGCAGAGGATGACAGCATCCTCTGCCTGAGGGACACCGATCGCTTCAACTCAGAGACTTTCTTGTTGTGCAAGCACCTTGGTGCTGAGCTGTGCTCACGCTGGGTTTTGCCTCGAAGCCGGTTCTGCAAATGCTCACCCAAAATCTGTTTGTTGAGTCTTTGCCTCCAGCCCTTCCTCGGCCCCACTGGGCTGAGCTGGGTTCACGGGACAGGATCCGGACCTCTGTGTGCGTTTGCCACTGCAGCTCAGAGCGGCACCTGGACCCTGAGCAGGATGAGCTGAGGGCTGAGACTGTGCGTGCGTCTGCTGACCATCATCTCTGCATCTTCTCTCCCTCAGGTGGTACCAGACCCTGATCCACCTCCTGAAGGGGAATATTGGCACGGGACTGCTGGGGCTGCCCCTGGCTGTGAAGAACGCTGGCATCTTGGTAAGGTGGCTCTCACCGCGCTGCTGCCCGTGGGGCAGAGCAACCTCGGGGTGCTGCGGCTTGTCTCCCTGCCAAGACGCTTCTCGGTGCTCGGTGGCTTGCGAGCTTTTGCACCTTGGGCTCTGTGGCTCGCTCTGCTGCTGAGACTGTCCTTGCCGCTCCTGCGTTGTGCTGGCTGGTCCTGAGTTCAGCGTGCGAGTCGGGGCTGTGGTTTCCTCTCCTGGGGTCAGGCAGGGCGCCAGGTCCCTGCCTCCTCACCCAGCTGGGTGTTACCTCCCTGGCCCCTGCGGCATCAGCCCCTTTCTCCGAAAACGCTCCACTCGGGTGGCATCTCCTTGCCCTGGTCCTGTGGGTGACACGTTCAGCATGACCTCTGCCTTCGTTTGTCACAGCTGGTCCGTGCGGAGCATGCTGTGTGCCTCCTGAAGGTCCTACGAGCACAGCATGCATGTAACGAGCCCCATTGGTCAGCGGTTAAGGCTGGTGATGGGAGATGGCGGCGTGCTTCCCTCTGTGGGGTTTCACGTGGGCTGGCACAGCCTCGCAGCTCTGGCCGTGTCAAGATCAGTGGATGTGATGCAGCTTTGCTGCCTGAGGGCTGAGGTCGCGCTTGGAGGTCAAACAGCAGCCCCTGGCCACTGGCACATCTCCCCCCGGGTTCTGTCCTGATGCTCAGCTCCTCTGTGTCTGTATCATACCCCAGCGACTGCCATCCGTGTGAGAGCTGGGGGCGCCTCGCTGCTCTGCTCTGGGTTTCCTTGCCCAGCAATGCAGTGTTTCCATTGCTCAGATTGAAAAATAAAAAGAATTAAAAAAGAAAACTTACTTCCTTTGTCCAGACCGTGACCTCTTTGTCGCCTGTATAATAGCGATGTGCAAGATAGTTTGAAAAACAATCCTGGAAGCGCTTTGCTACGCCGAAACTGCCCCAACTTGCTTCTTTTGCATCATTCCTGCCAAGCTCGTGGCTCTCTGTGGGGTTACTCGGTCGTGGGGGGCTGGTTCCTGGGAGCAGCGCCCGAGCTCAGGTTCAGCCTCCAGCAGTGTTTTGGCTCACTGAGCCCGTGGGGTTTTGTCTGGAAGTAAAACCCATCGTGCAGCTCTGCCTTTGGCTATCAGAGTGCAGCCTTCCCCCTCTCTTCCCCTGCAGCTGGGTCCTCTGAGCCTGCTGGTGATGGGAGTCGTGGCCGTGCACTGCATGGGCATCCTGGTGAAATGTGCCCATCACTTCTGCTACAGGTAAGGAGCAACTCCCCTTCTCAGCGCTGTTGGTCCTACGGCTCTTCCTTCCTTCCCAACAAGCTCTGTTGTTTTTCTGAAGCCTGCCAGCAACAAGTTCTCTATGTCAAAGCCTCAGTCAGGAACTGCTTCTGGGCTTTTTCACAGGAACTGTTTTCCCATGAATGTAATCGTTTGCCTTGGGAACCAGCAGATGGGGCTGATGTGACACCCTTTCTCTCTCTCTTCCCCGAACAGGTTCCAGAAGCAGTTTGTGGACTATGGGGGTGCCGTGATGTACGGGCTGGAGTCAACTCCCAGCGCATGGCTGCGGACACATGCCGTCTGGGGAAGGTACCTGTTCCCCCGCTCCAGGCAGGGGACTTGTCTTTAAGCCCGGCACGTGCTGCAACTGGGACAGAAGAGTTGGCTGGTCTCTGAGCTGTGTTGGCAGATGAGCACAAGTGACATAAAATGTTATATGGCTCACCTGCCCTGGGTGCTTGATGTCCCCTGGAGGGTAATGAGGTCTTTGACCCAGTCCTGTCCCCAACCAGATGTGGCTTATACTAAAGGGGTGGAGAAGTAAACCTCCGCAGCATAACAAAGGGGTAAATAACATGTACTGCAGCACTGGCCCATCTTGTTAGACACTGAGCATGTCTAATGGCTGCTCCCAGGGATGCTACCAGCCCTGTGGATGTCCCACATCACATCGTTGCATACAGATGACTTCGCACATCAGATGCTGAGAACATCCACCTATTGTGTCCGGGGAGCGTTGTTTCCAGCTGTGACAATTCAGCAGCAGACTGGAGATGCTAAACCCAAGGGGGTGACTTTCCTCCTGAGGCTGGTCCTGACTTTATGGAGGGGATGGGAGGGGGAGATCGGAGAGCCTGAGGTCTGCAAGGTTAGATGGAGCATTGAGGAGAAGTGACCTGGGCGTGCTCTGACCTGCACACCTCAACCCCTGGGGAGAGCAGCATCGGTGTTCAAGTGCAGCCCCAAGCAACCCAAGTGGGCTCTTATTTCTGTAGGCCTGGCTAACAAATGGTCTTTTTTCTTTTCTAGGCGTGTAGTGGGACTTTTCCTGATCATCACTCAGTTGGGTTTCTGCTGCGTGTACTTCGTCTTTCTAGCTGACAATCTGAAACAGGTTAGACTGACTCCCTCCTTCGTGAGCAAGGGGAAGGCGAGAGGGGGTGTGGAGGTGCTTGGCTTGTTCTTAGCTCCTGTGTCATGGCCCTGTTCTCCACCAAAGGTCCGCTTTCCGTAGCTGATGCTGCTCAGGAAGGTACTGGTCCTCTGCCCGGGTATTTTGGAGGATCGATTTTCCCGTTCAAACAGGGCAGGTTTGTCTGAGAGTCCCTGCGAGTTCACTCCACGTGCAGAGGCACTGGAGCCATCCGTGTCGCCCAGGGGAAATGGGGGCTGTTCCTAGTGAGGGAAGGCAGGAGAGTGGTGACAGCAGAGGGACTGTGCCTTTGATGTCCTGCCCACCTCAGTTAATTGGTTTATTGATACTCTGTGTAGATGGTAACATGGGTACCAGGACCTGCCGTGAACCTCTCTTCTCCCTTTCTTGGGCCTGTTTGCATTCCAGTTTCTTGCCTCATCCCATGGCTCTGGAGCTTAATTACATCTTTAGGGAGTTTCCTTCTGCCAGGCATCAGGAAGAAATAAACAGAAATCCTGGCTGTAAGAAACTGGGAGTAACAAGTCCCTGTTCCCAGCCTCCACCAGCTCGATGCCTCACAGGCACTGCTCAGCATTGTTCCCCCATGCGCTCCTGCTCTGCTCTTCCAGCGGTGGTCCAGTTGCCCACCGTGGCCGTGCCCTTCGTCGGCTCTTCCCCGATGCCCATCAGCTTCAGAGGTGGTTCCCAGGGGAGCGAGGGGGCTCTGCCAGTGGGTGGTGGAGGATGGACGGGCTCTGCCTCTGCTCTGGGAGCAGCAGCTGAGGAGGGTCTGTTCGTGCTGCCCCATGGGATGGCCGGGAGGAGTAAATGGGTGAACGCCAATGATCTGAAACCAACAGCCCTGAGAGCAGGAGCGAGCAGGGTGCATGCACAGGGCCGTGCTGCTGCTGGCCCCCTGCTCCCCACAAACGTCCCCTTGCTGCCGTTTCAAGGCAGGCTTCTTTCTGCTCGGCCCCTCGCAGCGGAGACTGAAGGCTGGCTCAAGCCACAAGGGAAATTTGCAAAAACCTGCAAATCCAACCCATTTTAGGCCACAGCTGGGAAACCCCTTGGCTTCAGTTTTGGAATTTTTTGGGTGGGGAGAGGGGAGTGTTGCTTGTTTCGTTTTGCGGTGGGGAATAGCTTCTTAGATGGGGAGTGATGGTGCAGGCGGTACCTCGGGTGAGGTGCCGCTGTGCTGGGCAGAGCTTTGGTTTGGAAAATGGCTTTGGAGCAAGCCGCGGAGAGGCAGGGCAGGCCGGGGCTCGGAGGAGCACTACCCTGCAGGTGCATGGCTTTGCGCATCCTATGGAGGATGCTGATTTGCGCAGAAGCTCTTTAGCCTCTCCTCTGGGGCAGGACTTGCTCCGGAGCAGGTTAAATAAGTTTGCCGGCAGCCCTTTGGTGCAGTGGCCAGACGGCATCTGGTACCTGAACCAGCTTGGTTGTAGTTGTATTGGTGATCCATAGCGTGCCCATGCTCTTGGGAGAGATGGCTCAGCCACCCGGTTCCTGGGGCAGAACTGTCTCTAGAGGTGAGCATGTGGCCTGGAGTGCCTTTGGGATGAAAGACCCCAAGGAAAGGATGATTTCCCATGAAGAAAACGAAGCTGGGGGCCAGCAGTAGCTCCAGATGTCCTTGCATGGGAACAGGGTGCTGAGCAGCTGAAGGGATGCGTGACGTTGAGTGTAACGTGGTGCAGCAAGAGGAAAAGGACCTTTGAGGAAATAACACTTAATGCTTCTTTTCTCTCTTCTCAACTGCCCACGTGGGCAGCACAAACCAACCTCTGCCCTTGGTGCACTCGGCTGCTGGGTTCACGTGCTCAGCGAGCCTGGGCTCGGGCAGGTTTTGCTGTCTCAGCTCAGATGCTGTAGCTAGTCCCACCTCTGCTCCTAGCAAGGTAACAGGGATTTGCTTCAAAACTACCTGAAAACCTTTGTTGCTTTGATTTTAATCAACTAAGTGTGTATGAAAGTGAGCTGATGGGGTAGTAGTCTGACCCGCCTGGGACGGGCTGCTGAGGTCCATGGCTGTCAGACCCACATGATTGGGTTCATCAAGCCTTCCTGTACTTCCCCAGGTTGTATCTGCAGCAAACGGGACCACCAATGACTGCAACCCGAACAGGACAGTGGCCATGACCCCCACCATGGACTCCCGCCTATACATGCTTTCCATCCTGCCCTTCGTGGTGCTGCTCACGTTCATCCAGAATCTCAAGGTCCTGTCTGTCTTCTCCATGCTGGCCAACGTGGCCATGCTTGGCAGCCTCATCGTGATCTACCAGTACATCGTCAGGGTACGTGCGTATGGCTCCCATCTGTCATTTCTGTGATGTCTTGTGTTTTGGCAGGCAGAGGGAGCTCGACAGTGGGGTGTTTGCACGCTGTGGGGTGCTGCTCACTCCCGTGGGCATGGCGGTTACTCTCTGCTCTGCAGGGCTTTCCCTGCAGCATGGGGCTGTGACAGGGAGTGGTGGGAATGGGCTGGGTCCTCCCCATCCTCCCCATCTCTGAACTCTGCGTGGGCTTTTTTCCAGGACATTCCTGATCCCAGTGACCTGCCTCTAGCAGCAGCCTGGAAGACCTACCCTCTGTTTTTTGGCACTGCGATCTTTGCTTTCGAAGGCATCGGGGTGGTAAGTCTCAGCGTGTGGCAGCGGGGTTGCCTGCATGGGAGGCTCAGCCCGTGCTCGGGCTTGCCGCAGCACCTGCTCTGCGTTGCAGCTGTATTTGCAGATGAACTTCTCTGACGGTAGCCCAAATTCTGGATGCTGCTGTTAGCTTTAGCCTGCAGGCTATCTCCTGGGTCGAACCTTGTTGCTTCCATCTGAGGCTGGAGGAGCACATGCTCCAAACCTCAGGAGGTTGTTTGCTGCTTTGAAGGTGGCTGTATCTGGCAGTAGATTGGGCTCTGCTGGGAATCGCACTGGCAGCTGCCTTTGGCTCTGCTGGCTGACCTGTGGACGAGGAATCATCCTGACTCTTGTTACCAGGCTGGGTCCTGAAGCTGCCTAAGTGGGAGGCCAAAAAACATGACACAAAAAAATCTGATCTCCCTTCGGCAGCCACGTGGCCCCAGCCTGCTGTGGGGCTGGATTTGCATGTGCCTCTCACATGGGATGCTGTAAATAAACCGGCTGTGTCTCTGAAAAAAGCTGGCTGGGTGGGTGGAGAGCTTAATGGCTCGCTAAGATGTTGTGGGTTGTTTCTGGGAGCTCCCTTCAAAGGAGAAAAAAATGTTTTCATCTCTTAATATAAGCTGGCTGTGTAAACACAGGGCTGGAGAGGGCCAAATCCATTACAGGAGGAGTGTTTATCGGATGCTCTGCCCAGGGCAGAGGGCTCTTGCTGGTGGTGAGGCACAAATGCTCTCTCTTCCTGGCATGACTTGGAGGTGGGGAAGCAAATAACAGCTTTTCTGGTCCTGCCTCCTGACCAGTCCTGCCACTGTGTCTCTTCTTGAAATCTCCACAACACAAGGACAGCTATAAAAATGTTTGCTGAAGTCCTATATTTGAAAGCAAGGGTTGGTAGTATAGAGGTGAGGGACTTGGCTCTGTTCTTCCTTTTTTTTGCCAGCTGAAATCTGTCTGGACCAACTTGATAGGAGAGGAGAAAGTGTCTTAGTCTTTCCAGGGTCTGCTGGGGAAAATAAGGCAACGTATCATGATGGGCCTGTCCCAGCAGGCATGGCTGTGCTGTTTTGGGGTGCAGAGTGTAATGCAACCAAGGTATGGGGCGGATGGCATCGCCCCAAGACACCAGGCACCAATGGGCACAGCTCCTGCCAAGGGGAGGCAGCAGGTCCCTTCGTTAAGGCAAGGGCATAAGTGACCCTGCTGGGGATTTGCCATGCCAAGCGTGAAGGTCTCAAATGGGAGCACAGAAATCAGATCTCCAGTACAGTGGCTTTTTCAGCTGGGTTCTCCGGGCTCCATGTGTGACCATCCTGCCCCTGGGCATGGGGGGCTGTGCTTGGCCATGGGGCTGCCCCTCCTGCTTTCCAGGGCTGAGGGGTATAGAGGAACGGGGGCAACCTGCTGCTCTGTCATCCTCCTCCTCCTCCTCCTCCTCTCCCAGGTGTTGCCTCTGGAAAACAAGATGAAGAACCCCCGGCAGTTCCCAGTCATCCTCTACGTGGGGATGACCATTGTCACCATCTTGTACATCAGCCTGAGCGTCCTGGGGTACCTGCGCTTCGGGGCGGACATTCAGGCCAGCATAACGCTCAACCTGCCCAATTGTTGGTGAGTCCCTGTGGGGAGCGGAGGGGCTGGGGGGTGAGGGAGGAGGGTCCCAGCCAGGGAGGCAGGAGAAGGGGCAATGGGGGACATTGCTCCTTAGGAGGACTAATCTGGGTGAGCTTGGGGAAGGATCAACTGTGCCGTAGCCAAACTGTCTAAAGGAACTTGTCAAGGGTTGTCTGATATATGGGGTAGTGAAGCTCATTGCTGCAGTGTCTGAGCTTGGTCTTGGCTCTGCAGCTCAGGCTGCTTCTTTGGGGTCCCTGGTGGTTCCTGCCTGGGTAGGTGCAGCTCCTGCCTTTTTCTTGGAGCCTTGTGGTGTCTTTTTGGGGGCTAAGCAGCACTCTGGCTGGCAGATGTTGAACACAACCCCTGTGCAGCTGTATCAGAAGGTCATTGAACAGTGCAAAAACCGCTTCTCTTCCCCAAATGAAGCACACGGAAAACTAAACCCAAATCTGGGAGCTCCCAGAGGGAGTGAGATGTGACATCTCCATGCGTGGGCTGCGTTCCTTGTTTGCAGCCCCGGAGCTCAAACTCCCACTCCTGGGCTCTGTGTTGTGCCTGGATGTGGCTCGTCTCGAGCTGGCGCTTTGCCTACGAGCACCGGTGCCATGAGGGTACCCCTTCCTTCCCATGGGGGCTGAGCTCTGCAGCTCCCCAAACCTGTCTGTCCTCTGGGATCCGGTGAGGCCTCTTGGGAGGCTCCGGTTGCTGGCTGGAGCCCTGTGGCAATACACGTGGCCTGACTCTGTACCTGCTTACCCGGGGGGGTTATTTCTCCTCTTGCCAGGGCTGGTGGCTGTTGCAGCAGCTGGCTGGGCTGCGCGCAGGTCTGTCCCTGGGCCTGAGTGCTTGCTCAGTGTCACAGCTCCATATTCATCCCGGAGGAGAAATGCAAGCAGTTTCTCTTGCCTTTGGGACAAGGAGTGTGGAGCATGCAAATATTGAGAACAAATGCTTTTTCCAGTTTGCTCCGCTTGGGATTATTTGAGAAAGTCCTGGAAAAATCTCATCTCTCTTGCTTCTTATGGTACGCTGCTTTGGGATGTCTGTGTGGCAGGACATGGTGCTGACACGCGAGCTGGAGAGAAGCTCTACTCTATGCAGCGCAGAGGTACTGATTGCACGGCAGCATCTCCTGTGCCTTGGTGCGGAGCTGGGGCTGAGTGAGGGCTGGCTTTGATGCCACGAGGATTCTTGGAAAGCTGTCCTGCAGAAACACAGTTTCACCGGGTTTGCCTAGGAGCACTCTGAAGTTCAACAGTTTCTCTTTGATGTCTCTGCTGGCTTGAAATCCTGCAAGAGACCAGAGTCAGAACAGGAGCTGGGGGTGCCTGTCCCCCGCCCCAGCCCATCCTCTCTGCTCTTAGCAGCTGCCCGACACTGTGCAGCATGACTTGCTGCCTCTTCCCCACTGATGAAGTGGATTTGGGCAGGACTCAAATTTTGAGTCACTGGTGGGTTTCCGCATGCTGACCTTCTAGTGCTGTGCAGCTGGGGCTCTGGAGAAAGCAAGGATTTAAAAAAAATCCCCTGAACATAGAGGCTGTTTTTGCTTTAATTATTGCTACGTGGGTTTCTTTCAATTTGACTGCATGGACTATCATTCATGCTGGATCTGTGTAGGGACTGAACTGCTGGATGTTGGTGTCGGTGTGGCAGAAAGTCTTGCTTCTGCCGAGAGCCTTCCCTTGTCCCCTGCAGGGGCTGGGAGCCCTGCCAGGTCTCCACTCTTGGCGAGGAGGGATGGGACCGGTGGAAAAATGTGCTTGTGTTGTAGGGACATCTGAATCCCACTGTGCCAAGCACAATAGGCGTGAATCTTATCAGCTCGGCAAGCTAAAGTGGGTTGTGGAGGGAATGAAATGCTCCTGCTGCTCCTGAAGGTGGAAAGCAGGTCAGATCCAGGTCTTGGGCTCTGCGGGGCACCAGGTCACGCCACAGCCTGTAACACCTACTGACCTGTAATGCTGCCCTGGGGCTTCTGTGGGAAATCTCAGCTTTGTTTGCTCTAAAGGATGACGTTCCCTTAGAAGAAAGTAATGGGATTTCTGTGACTCGCTAGGCTACAGAAAGATTCCATTTCAAATGCATGTTTCTAGGAGTATCCACGCTTTCTGTCAAAGTACTTTTCTGAAAAAACTGTAGGGTTTCTCAGATAGGGAGAAGAGAATAGACCTTTGGAAGCAGCGCCTGGGGAAGCCCGGGTGTGCAGCAGGGCTCCTGCAGGCTGCCGCTGGGGAAAGCATGCTGCAGTCGTTGTGACTCAGGACACAAACCGTTTCTGTGTTTGTGCATATTGCTTTCTGGCAGAACATTTGATAGAGGCTGTAAATATTGGACTTGGAAATGGGTTATCTAAACTATAAGGGCTGGGATCCTTGGGCTAAAGCCTTGACCGCTGTATTCCCGTGCATTAAACTGTAGGTGATGGGTGAAGACTTGCTCTTGAAATGAGTGTTTTGCCCACCCTGCCTTGCCTGTGGGTTTTCTCCCCAGCAGTAAAAGGTGTTGGGCTGCAGAAGCTGGTCGTAGGGGCTGTGGGTGAGGAGTCACAGGGTTTGCCTGCAGTGTGGGAGACAAGGCAAGGATAGTGGCGGATATGCTGCATCCTTCCTTGGCTGTAGCCATTGCCCAAAGGTCCCTAGAACAGATTCAATGAATGTGTCGGGAATCGTTGAGTTACACGATGACTAAGGACTTTTCCAGCCTCATTTCTCTATAACCGCAGCTTCCTCAAATGAGGAGTGTGTCGGTTCCCAGTGCCCAGGTCTAACCGCGGCCTCCGAAATACCGCACTGCTATGCAGAAATCCCTCCTCGCATCCTCGGAAGGGTTGCTTCACCCCACCATCTGAAGAGTGAAGAAATGCTGTAGCGAGGGGGAAGATGTTTGGTTGCGTATGGCCAGTTGGAGGTAGGTAATGACAGAGCTTATGGTCAAAGGAGGGTATGCCATTTCTTGCAGCTTGTTGGGATGGCCTGGCATGGCTCTCTGGGTTAAGCAGGTGGTTGCTGTGGTCGGCAGAGCAGTGCCTCGCCAGGGCCCTGCATGGACCCGTGTTTTCTGTGGCTCAAGGCTAGCACTTGAGCTTTTCCTCTTCTTGGTATTTAAAATGCCCTTTGAGCTTCTTGTCCTGGTTTCTGACCTGTACAGGATTGGTACCCAACCTTCTTCTGTACCTTTTTTAATAACACCTATTAATCGTGGATTGCCCTGGAGTGCTTCATGACATTACAGCATCACTTAACTGAAAATACGATAAGATATGCAGGCTGGGGGGTAGGTAGCTCAAGGCTACTGTGCACTCAAGTCACGTGCGGCTGAATGGGTGCACTCTGGACTCTGTGATAGCTTTGTCTTTAGTTTGCCTATGGAATCACAGGATAATTTGTTGGAGAGGGCATCATGAGGTCATCGGGTCCACCTGCCTGCTCAAAGCTGGGCCAACTTATATTTTGAATATCAGTAAGGAGGGAGGTTCCCCACTTCTCCAGGCCCTTGTTCTGGTGCTTAACTAGCCTTTTGGGATGCAGCTCTGTCCCATTGCCTCTAGTTCTCTGCTGTGCAACTCCAAGAAGAGCCTGTCTCTGTCTTCTCCATGCCCTCCTATTAGGTATCTTAAGACAGTAATAACATACCCCTTAACCTTCTCTTCATGCTGAACGAGCCCAGGTCTCGCAGCGTCTCCTTTTATGTCATGTGCTCCAGCCCCAACTATCCTAGTAGCCTCCACTCAGCTTGCTCTGGTAGGTCAACGTCTGTCCTGGGAGTCCCAAGACTGGACACAGTACTCAGGATGCGGCTTCACAAGCCCCAAACAGGGGAGTAATCCCTACCCTTAACCTGCTTTTGCTAACACAGGCTGCTATGTGCTTGCCCTAATCACTGCAGGCTCCTGCTGCTGGCTCCTGTTCAGTTTGCTGCCCACCAAGACCTCCAGGTCCTGTTCTCTTGGCCAGACGGGAAGCTGGGTCCCAGCCCTTCCCATGTGTGGGATTTTGTGTTCGCATTTGAACTTTGTCTGTGCCACCGTGTTGTTTAGGTTCTGCTCTAAAGTGTGTCAGCCATTCCCTCCAATTTGGTCTTGTTGGGAACTTGCTGAGAGCGTGCTGTGGGTCGCTGAGAGCTCATCCAGGTCACCAATGAGGATATTGCCATGATTGTCCCTTGGCAAATCCCTGCTGGCTGTTCGCCCTGTCTAACACGTGCCTGGAAATGGATGCCAGGAGGACTTAGCCCATACTTTTCTGGGGATCAAGGTGAGGCTGAATAGCCTGTAGCTTCCCTCATCCTTCTTGAAGGTGGATATGATTCTTCTTCCCAGGCAGTGGGACCTCTCCCTGATCACCCTGCTTTTTTAAAGATGATAAAGTGGCTTCAGGCTGATGTCGGCCACAACCTCGAATACATCTGATCTGGTCCCATGGACTTGTATAACATCCCATTCGCTTAGGTGATCCCCAGCTCCATCCTCTGCTATTGTGGGAAGTGTTTGACTCCACCAGACTCTGCCACTAGTGTTCAAAGTTGTCTTGCATGTGAATATATGAACTTCTCTGGTTTGAGACTGTTGTAGCAGCTGGATGCTGAGAGCCAACATACAGAGGGACACTGGCTTGGGCCCAAAGAAGGTAAAGGGGTATAAGAAGGCAGGAGGAGCCAGATACCTTCCTCAGCTCGGATCCACTTCATATTTACCCAAGTGGTATGGCCAGGACCCATGTTTTCTGCTTGGTCAGCATGTCTTGAGTTGGGGAACGGGTAGGACCATATGTGATGTAACTAGATATCACTTCTCTTTTAGAGAGGTTTGTTCTGCTGTCAGGCAGCTCAGGAGAGAGACGAGGCTGGGAGGTGGCTTTTTGGCCACCTGCAACAGGCTCTCTTCTGCAGCCACGCTTGCCCCACTGCTGCATCGCTGTAGGGTCTGGGACGTGGTGAGATCTGACTCAGGGTGAGCCTAAGGTGCTGTTTGCAGCCTGTCTGTGCTCTGCCTTCCTTCTGCTCAGCCCAAACTGCTCTTTTAACTGTCTTCCTCCCAAACATGCATTACACATCATTCCAAAAATAGCTGTTCTTTTTTGTTTTACGGAGGAGGTAGAGTTGCAGGTGGTGGTGGTGACGTTTGCATCGCATTTGCTTTGTAAGCTCAGACTTATCCCAGTGGTGCTGTCCTCTTCCCCGTGCTCAGAAGCCAAGCAGTAATCGAAATCTGTGAAATATTAATGGCTGCAGCTGATAAGCCTCTTTAAAGGTACTCTTCATTTCCTGTTTTAAGATGGAGAATAAAATCCAGTTGGTTACAAATAGGAGAAAAGGAGCTTTTTTTCTTTCTTTAGCTTGGAGGCTGGATTTTGTTAGTGAAGGTCAAGGTGAGGAACCTCTGGGATGGGTGATAGATGCAACTTCATTCTGGGTCACTGGCCAAAAGTCGGGATTGCAGGCTCCTGGCAGTACCAGTGCTAGTGGATATTTGGGTGTTGTCTGTGTGGAGTGATCATGAAGAAGGCCACCCTGTGTCACCGCAGACCTTGCAGAGTCCAGCCTGGTCAAGTGTAGAGGGTGGTACAAAGCCTGTATCCCTTTGTAGGGAGTGAGGTACTTGGAGGACTCATTACTTTGCTCAGCCAAGGGCAGCGCTGCACATGTGAGCATCCAGAAATGTAGGTAGGTGCCTTAACTTGTCGAGGAGCAAGTTAGGCTCCTGGTCCCTTGACCAAGGACACATCAGCTTTCCCTGTGCCTTTGAATGAGTTAGGAGCAGGACAGTTGTTTCTTGGTTTTGGTTTGGGGTTTTTTTTCGCAAATAGCTCTCAATATCTGTGCCTACGAGTTTTCCCAAGGGGAAGCAGCACTTGGGAGGCTGCTGGCCCAGCTCCTGGCCTGATGATTCTTTACGCAAGGCCAGGACTAAGGCCTCTGATTAGGTGTGGAGGCATGTGTTGCCATGGCTTGGAGGTTGCGCTGTCTCCTTGCTATCTCTTGCCCAAGAAAGGTCTCTGTGGATTGAATGCATCACCCCTAATTTTCCAGTAGAGTGTTCAGGAGGGGAGACCATTGGGACACAGAAGTCCTTCTTGGCAGACCGTTCCCCGTCTGCTTTCTGTCGTTGATGCCGTGGCGTCTGGAGCAAAAGCGTGCCTCACTGGGTCTCCTCCTTCTCGTTTGCAGGCTGTACCAAGCCGTCAAGCTGCTCTTCTCCTTCGGGATTTTCTTCACATACGCTGTGCAGTTCTACGTGCCCGCCGAGATCATCATCCCTCCCCTCGTCGCCCGGGTGTCGGAGCGCTGGGGCTGGCTGGTCAACCTCCTCCTCAGGGTGGCCCTGGTTGGCGTGACCTGTGAGTAGAAAGCAGCCTGTCCGAGTTGCCCTACGAGGACGTGGCACCTCCTTCCTGCCGTGGGCTGGTGGTCCTGAGAGCCTCTTCACCCCTTGCCTTGCTGCCTCTGGCCCTGCTGCTAAAGCCCTCACAGCAGGGAGTCTCCTGGGCCTTGCCGATGCAAGCCAGTGGGCCAAGGTGGCCTCCAAGGGGCAGCAGCAGTGGTCCTCTGCCCCCTCTGTATGGGACTGGTCTTCTCTGCGGGAGGAGTAGTAAACTTCCCACATCATTTGGAGGTGGCAGATCCCCGTGGAGCCTCGGGCCTGGGATCCCCCCGATGGCACTTTTGAGGGCCATCGAGTCCCATCAAGCTTTGTATGAAACATGCCCAGCACCTGGTCCAGTGCCAGGGCAGCCCAGACTGGAGGCTGTTTTCCATAGGCAGCATGCAGCCAGGCTTCTTGTGCCTGTGTGATGGGGGCACGGCTGCAAAGGGGTCGCTGACCACGAGGGAAGGGGTGTTCCTGTACACGCACACATTTATTGCAGCGTGTAGCACAACAGAAGACAACTGAAAATAGCACACGACCCGTAACCAAAGCCCCAGCGTGCCCGTGGCCACAGGGATGCATCAGCCCCAAATGGTCCCTTTCCCTTGACAGTGTTTGGTGCCTGCAGTGAGGCTCTGGTGGAGCAGGCTGCTGGGCTTGAGCCTGGTGAACCTTTGGGAAAGGTGTGGAGCAAATCAGGTGCAGGAGTATCTGATTTTGGCTGGCTTTGATTCCTGAAGGCTAAATCCTTGCTGTTGTCAGCACAGCTGACACTTGACTGAGCTCCCAGGCGTCATCTGCTGAAAAAGAGCTTTTCTCCATGGCTTGATGCTGCTGATGCACCAGAGTTGAGCATCAGGAACCTGGCCCCGTGTCCCAGCTGGCTTTGGTTTGGGTTTGAGAGTAACATGGTGCTAACTTGAGGGCAGTGGAGCTGGCTGAGAGCAGGTGCTGCTGGTTTCTGGGCTCTTGCTAATGATGGGCCAGAAGCGCTGCATTAACAGAGGTGGGCAAAGCCCTGTCTCCTCCGTGCTGTGTTCTGAAGCACACTCTGCCTCGACGCGTGCATCTGGAGGGACAGTGCAGGGACAAAATTCTGCCATGCTGGACAATGTGCTCCAGCCACCCCGGTGCTGTGGTCGGGCTCGGAGCCTGCCTGCGGGATGGGAGCTTCTCCCGGAGGGCGTTGGGGTGTGCCTGGCCAGGGAACCGAAGGCTTGGTGGGATGGGATGGCTTTAGGCACCAACAGTGGCTGTACCCTCCTGTTTGGGGGTAGGGAGGCAGCGGAGGTGTTGGTGGAAGGATGCTGGTTCCTTTGTACCTCCTCCCCTTACCTTTCCATGTAAGAGATCGCTGTGGCTGTTGGCGAGGATAAAAGCAATTAGGGGGGGGTGCATGAATATTCATCGGATGATTGCGTGGCCGCAGAACAAGCCCGCATCATGGCTTTGGCTTCCAAAGAGAGGATGCAATTTGGTGTATGGGTGTCTTTTAAGCTTAGACTTCAAAACCAGCACACTTAAAAACCCTTTGAATTAATACCTGTGGAAAGCATGACTGTTGCCCCTGGAGGCTGAGGACTGCAGCTGGTGCTTCAGTTCTGCTTGTTTTAGAGGGGGGGTTAATAATTTTGTTTACTTTGAGTCCAAAGAGTGGTGTGGGGTGGGCTGAGGATGCTGTTGGAGGTCGGCAGCTCTGCTCTCCCCATGGGCTGCCGGACAAGGGAGGCTGCTCGCAGCAGAGACCTGGCAGAGCACATCTTTGGGTCTCTGCAGGGCTGAACCCCAGGACAAACTTCCTCCAGGTGAGCTCAGCGGGGACCTTTGCTGCTGTGCCCCATGGTAAGGGGACAGCTCGTCTCTAGGCTTATCCGGCTGACAGCGAGGCTGGAGTAGTGGCGATGTGCAGGAGGATCTCCTATTTCTGTCTCTGCCTGCTGTCCGTCTCCTGAGCCTTCCATCTCCTGCGGCGCCGTGGGCGATCTTTGGCTCAGGGAGGCTCCAACAGCCTCTCTTGCCTGCAGCCGATTGCCAGGGAGTGAATGAATCCCTCCAGTAAGGAGCCCTGAGATGCTCCTTCTCCACCAAGGCTGTAGCTGCCACGGTTCTAGGTGTCTCCTATTTCCAAGCAGAGCTTTCAAAGCAATAAACCAATTTATTTCTCTTGGACACTTTGATTAAGTGCTGAAGTCTGCTTTGCTTGCAGAGAATGCTCTTCTGTTGTGCAAAGCTCTGGTTGCCCCTTCCTCAGGCTTTGTTTGACCAAAAAGCAGCAGCGATGCGCTCGAGTGCCGAGGCTGCCGCAGATGCGGAGCTCACTCGGTTTGTGAGCATGCTGAGGGGCACCGTTCCCAGCTGCAAAACAGGACCTTGCTGATCCTTTACTTTAAATCTGTTCCGCAAATGCCTACCCTGTGGTGCCCCAAGAGGAGCCCAGAGGTGGTGGCAGCTGTGGGCTGGTTGGAAGGAGAAGGCACCATCCTTCCATCCTCCCCTGGCCCTGAGCAGGAGGTGGGGGAGCAGGAATACACCAGAATTTGCACCGCTAAGTGCGAGCTGTCAGAAGTCTCCCAGGGGGATTTTCCTTGGCTGCAGTTTTTACCTAACAAATGTTCTACCCTGGGCTGTGCCGTGGGCGCTCTGCTGCTGGAGCAGCTCTAAACGCATGCAAACCACATGGATTTATTCCGGGTGGGGGGAGATGGCTTTTTCCTCCCGTCTCCTGCTTTTATGGGGTTTCTGAGGCTTTACAGCTCCCCAGGTGTGCGGAGCAGGAGTGCTGGCTCTCAGGACGGTGCCGGGGGTGCCAGCAGCCGCTCTTCTGCCAGCGGCATCTGGGCACTGGTCCTGCTCAGCCCTGGAGCTCACTGCACCGGTGCCCCGGGCAACAAAAAGGGTTTGGTCTGTGTGCTGCGCTTCGTTAACTCAATGCAATGGCTTAATTGCTTGTTGGGGAGGAGGTGCTGGAAAACATGCAGCCACATCTTCAAAGCTCTTGAGTCAGGGAAAAGGGCAGAGGTATGATTCAAGCAGATGGCATCCCTGTGGTGGGGTTTTGCTTGCTTTGACTCAGGGGAGGAGGGTCTCTGCCGTCTGGGAGCTGGCAGCACTGACATCGTGTTTGTTCCTTCTCCAGGTGTGCTGGCCATCCTCATCCCGCGCCTGGACATCGTCATCTCGCTGGTGGGCTCCGTCAGCAGCAGCGCCCTGGCTCTCATCTTTCCCCCGCTGCTGGAGATCGCCACCTACTATGCTGAAGGCATGCACCCCCTCGTCATTGCCAAGGACGTCGCCATCAGCCTCTTCGGCTTCGTGGGCTTTGTGGTGGGGACATACGAGGCGCTGGTGGAGCTGGTAGCACCTGCTGCCGCCGTTGTGAACGCCACCAGTGCCGTGGTGCAGTGACGGTCCCCCTGCCCCACCGGCCCCTCCGGATGCCGTGCTGGGGGCACACAGGCACTGGGCACTGCTGGTCCCCTGGGGACAGTCTCCTCTCTCCTCTGGGGAAATGTGGTGTGTTTGGCCTGTGAGAGGATGGGGCTGCCCACCATCACAGCCGCCCGTCTCCGGCTACAGCAGGGTCCTGTGCTGGGCTGCGGCTGGGGAGGTGGGATCCAGCCCGGGGCTGGGGCAGTGCCTTCCTTGGGGGCTTTTTGGGCAGGTGATACAGCAAAACAGCCCCCTCGGCACCTGTGTAAATAGTCACTTTGAGAGGTGAGGAATCCTGGGGATGTAGATTTTGATTTTATTTTATTTTTTTAAATCTCAACCTTTCCGTATTTCCCCCGTCTCTTCAGTCAGGGCGGGGAACAGGGACTACTCTTTTTTGTGCCAGTTTGTTTTTGCCCCCCCCTCAGCACTTTATTTTCACAGCAACAGAGAAACCTCAGCTCAGGTTGGAGAGCGTGGAGCTGCCTCCTCACCCTGGCCTTGTGGGGAGGGCGGGCAGAGCCCAAGGTGTGGAGCATCCCGGGACCCCCCAGCTCTCCCACGGTGGGATCCCCAGACATGGGCATTGGCTCCTGCCGTGCTCCGGTTCTGTTTCCAGCCACCCCGGCGCCTGAGCAGGGCCTGGAGCTGGGCACCAGGCATGGCACCTCCCTGGTCTGGGAGGGTTTGCTGAACCCTGGCCCACACTTTCAGTAGTGACACTTCTTTTTCTCCATCTGGCGCACATACCTAACGCGTGCTTTTCGGAAGCATTAGAGAACTGAGGCGTGCAGAGAGCAAATGGGCTCTGCCATAACGAGGGTCCGAGCTGGTCGCTTTCGGTTGGGAGCCCTCTCCCTGCATGGGGTGGGGTGTCCCTGGGGGTCACCGCATGCTGCCCACACGCTGCAAAAATACATCGCCTTGTTTACAGTGCCCGAGCTGGCCCTGGCACGCTCTGGCTGCGTCTGCAGGCCGATACTGAATGTCAAATCACACACAAAAACCCCATAATATTTTTTTTTTTTACCCTTTCTCTCCTGGTCCCACTTCCTCTGCATCCTCTGCCTCCACTCCAGCTCGTGTCCTCTGGTGGGATGCAGCTCTCTGACGCTTCTCCCTGTGCTCATGTTGCTTCTTGCGTTGTGGCTGGTGCATGCCTGGGGGGGACGGTCCCCGCTACGCTGCTGCTTTCCTTCCTCTCAGTGAGCTCAGCTTCCTCCCTAGAGAGTTTCCTTGCCTTTCTGATGGATTTCTTTTTTTTAAGACGAGAGCAAATGCATCCTCCGTGGGATGTCTTTTCCTAGCAGTGCAAAGAGGTTTTGGCTGAGCCACCCCTCTGCAACGCTGTGCCTGGGCCAAACTCCTCCCTGCTAACACAGCATCTCCCAAACGACAGCAGCGTGGTGGCTTCTTCGGAGAGCCTTTATCCCCACATCCCGCCGCAGCCGTTGTCTCCCTGGGGGTGGGCAAATGCTGCTGGCGGTGGTGGGAAAGGAATGTGAATATAGGACTGGTGGGCTGCATTCCCATCTTTGTTTGAGGATGAGTGGGGCTTGGGGTTATTTTTGGTGTTTGACACACTTCTGGGAGGAGACGGCTGTGCAGAGCGGTGTCCCTGCAGCATGCCTCCTCGATATGTGGTGTTTTAGTGTCTTGCACTGTGTCCCCTTTGCTGGGTCTGCTTTGGGTGCCCCATGTCGGTACGTGGACCCACGGCCAGGTATGGGGTGGGTCTGTGCCACGTCGCTGCTCCTTTCCAGCCCCTTGCCTGCTCACTGCGTCTCGGGGCTCACCTCTTCTCCTCCAAGTCCGTAGTGGTGAAGGTTTCAGCATGCTCTGGCATCGCTTGGTTATGGGCAGAGCAAAGCTTTAAGTCAAATCCTCCGTCTGGAGGACGCTGTGGGGGTAGAGACCTCTGCCCAGGTCTGGGAGGGTGCTCCAGGGCATGCTGCGGATGGGAAAAGTGCAATATTCATATCCATCGCTGTGTACTGACCCCGGCGTGGCCCTTGGGGGTTGGGTTTGGGTGCAGAAATGTCACCCTTGGCAGAGGAGGGCATGCTGTGAGGAGCAGGGGTCGGTACCCCACAAGAAGGCCGGCCGCGTTTTGGGGGACAGCTGTGTGACAGGGCCTGTCCCCAGGCTGGCACTGGGCATCGGTGGATTTGCTGGTGGGGCACGTAGCATCCAATTCACTTTGCAATCAATGGTGAAGACCTCAGTTCCCAGGAGACTGGGATATCACAGCAGCATTAAACGTTTTTTGCAGTTCTTCACTTTTATCGGGGTGAGCAGGGGGTGTTCGCAGATGGGGCCAGACGTGAGGGGCTCTGCCGAGCCAGGAGGACCTGACACAGAACCCGATGGACACGAAAACTTGACACTTGTGTATCGTAGGCTGCTCTGTAACCAAGGAAATTGTCTGTGTAAATATAGAAATGATCAATACAGTACATGTGTTGTGCCTATGGATATTGTCAGCATACAGTGTGTGTAGCTGCCCAGTGGAAGAGCTGGTGCTGCACCTGAATCATCTATCTTACTTTAATCAATAAATATGATCTATTTTTTATGTGAAAAGGCTGTGGGGTGTGAGATGGGCGTTTCTCTTCCACGAGGCAGGTGTAAAACTACCTGGTGGGGTCCGGGCCAGGTGTGGAGCAGCTCTGGGGGTCTCCAAGGGGGACCTCGCTGTGCCGGGATAGATGGTGCAATGGTGTGGCATTAACACCAGTGGGCTTGCTACAACTTTCGGGACTCATCTCTTTGGGTTTTTTTCCTTTTTTTTATTCATTTTGCAAATACGACCCAAATACAAGGGCTTGGGGAGGAGGGGCCATTTGTAGGAGAGCAGGAGACCTGGAGCCCAGCAGGCAGCCAGAGTCAGACCCTGTGCTTTTCCTACCCCCACAGCAGCATAAGACTTCCCCTTCTGCTGAGGGTTTCAAATTAGAGCGTTTCAGCTTTGCTGCTCTGAAAATTAGAATTTTTCTTCTGAGTGCATTTGTGCAAATAGGTTGTGGTCGGGGCCTTTGTAGGCTCGCTGGGCTTGGCTCTTCTCTCTGCCCCACCAAAGCTGCGCCTTGGCTTCTTGGCTGTGTCCTGGGACCCAGCAGCCTGGTTTATGCCGAAAGTGGGGCTGCAGCTGAAAAAAGAGCCCGACATGTGCCAATGGCGGCAGCGCGGTGGATGCTGAGCTGCTCCTGATCCGCCCGAGAGATCAAAGCAGCAAAAGCCAGCCCACACTCAGAGGCAGCCGGATGCCTGTGCCAGCATTGCTGCAGCTTGGCTTATCCTCACACTGCTGAATAATTCATGCCATTGCAGTGTGTCATTAGTGGGGCTGTTTGGGAAATCAGTGCAAAAAAAAGTTAATCTCTTGAAGCTGTGGCAGAAAAGTCTCCTTAAATGTATGCAGACTGATGGGGAGTGTGGTCCCCGGAGTGGGATCGAAGGCCATCTGAACGCCAGGGTGGGAGGAGTGGCTGAGCACAGGTAGTTCCTGGTGGTTGGGATATTTCTGACTGTGGAGAGTCACCATGGCCGGATCCACAGCCATCCTTTCTTCCAAGGGTTGAGCGCTGCAGGGCTGCACCCGTTCCATGAAATGGCTTTGCTGAGGCTGCCCCTGCCCTGGTGTCACTTAGCAAAGCATCATCTCTGTTGTCCTTGCCCTCACCTGTGCTGCGGCTGCCAGCCAAGGTGACCCCAGGGAATTAAAAGTCAAAAAGTCTAAAGGAAAATATCATCACTGTTTTTTGTGCTGCTTCTGACTCTGGGAAGTATAATTTGGGTTTGCCTTATGGGAAAACGCAGTGCATGTTACTGAGAAACTGTAGCCCTCTTGGAGCCAGGGTGGGAAGCTGGCAGGGTGACAGCCTGCCCAGACCCTGAGCCAGCAGCAGTGGTGGGTCCCTGCTGCGATACCACTCATGCCATCCCACTATGCTGAAAATGCCAGAGAGCAAAGGCAGAAACGGGTTTATGAGCAGGAAACAGGGGCAGAGCAGGTGAACCCCATCTTTTCCTTTGGCCATAAGAGAATGCTGCTCCCCCAGCAAGCCTGGGGATGGAAGCCTACTCTTCACAACGTCCCGTCAGCAGGCAGGGGGATGAGCCTGCTGTGGGGACCTTTATTAAAAACAGCCACAGGGAACTGCAAAGCTCACAAGTCCATCTAGGCAGAGGAAAGCTGGGTTGGGAACCTGCACAAGTGCAACCAAGTGCTCCCTCCCCTGGCTTTAATTTGGGATTAAGCCCAGCTGTGGTCAGGTAACAGGGCTGGGGTGGGAGGTCTGGCTATGCCAGGTGATGCTCGTCCTGCAGCCGGCAGTTCAGGCAGGAGGGAGGTTGTCCTGTTATTCCCTTCTCAGCCTCTCTGTATGGTGAGCCCCCCTCAAGCCAGCAGGTAGGATGCTGTGGTAGCCACGGGGTGAGTCCCTGGCTTGGGACATGGAGCTGGTGGCAGGTTTTGCAGCCTGAGGTGCTGGGGCAGGATGAATGTTGTGTGGTCAGACCTGGGGTTTGGAGCAGTGTGCTGTGTGTTGTACTGGTGGGTTTCCCTTCTGCTGCTCGTGCTGCCCCTGCCGAGTGGCAGCTCTGTTCCGGGGCCTGGCAGAGATGTTGCTGTGCTCTGCCTGCAACGTGCTTTAGGGTTGTAGGTTAATTGAGGCTGGCAGGGACCCTGGGAGGTCTCTCCTCCAACCTTCTCCAGCCTGAGGCAACTCTTGGAATAACAAAAAAAGGTCTTTTTACTCTCCCATCTCCCCCAAGATCTCTCCTGTGTTTTTCCACAGAACCCACTGATGTCTGAGCTTAGAAACACTGTGTCCAAACTAACGTGCAGGGATTGTGCTCTTTTAGGATGAAGGTGTTGAGAAGGATTTACCAAGTAAAACCAAACAGTTAAAATATCAGTCCTAATCCGGGCAGGGACTGATTTCTACTAAGCAGAGCTGGCTTTCACAGAAGGAGGCTGTATTCCCTTGCAAACCTCAGGGTAACTCAGGACCTGGGCCAGCCGGCTGTGGGACTGGTTCCAGTTCATATCTGGGCTGTCCAGTGAGAATGTCCATGTGTGTCCCAAATGCAACCCCCCTTCCCCAATTTTGGTCCCAAAAGGGGATGTGAATAGCAGTTTTTCTCACAGCTGCTGAGCCAAGCATCTCTATTTGGGTGTCCCAAGCCTCCCTGTGTTTGTGCCCTTACCCAGCAGTTGAGACAAAGCCAAAAAGTTGAGGCTTGGGTCAGTAAGTGCTGGGGGAGTGGTTTCTGGGGTGGGGTTGGTGGGAAGTATAATACTGATGATGTTGGGGGCTGTGGGGGTGTGGTGGGTACTTAAGACTCAGCGATATCCTGTCACTGGCGCTTGGGAGTGCTGCTGTATGGAAGGGTCCTGCTGAACCTCCCAGGCACAATCCTGGGAGGCCCAACTGGTGTGTTCCTAGTGCTGCTGCAACAAAAATGCAATGAGAGCATTTCAAGAAGTGACTTCTGTTTTATTCCGGTCTGGGGAGAATGAGCAAACAGGAGATTTCGTATGCCTTTGCTCTTAGGAGCAATAAATGAGGAACAGGTAAACTGGGGCTGCACGAATTTACTGTGAAGGCTGTCCCACCCCATCGGCTATAGGTGCTTGGCAGCCACAGGGGGAGAACCTGGCCGGGAAGAGGTCTGGGGAGACTGAAGCAAAACTCTGTGTGCAACCACCTACTGCACCCAAACAGTGGTTCAGGGCTCCCAGACGAAGCTCTGGTCCTTGTTGTGAGCAAGAAATTGCATGATCTCCCTTCCTCCCCCTGTGTGTTAGTGCTCCAAGGTGTTCCCACTTGTACTGCCAGTATTTCCTTTCAGCTGCTGTATAACACACTTACAGACACACAGGATGGGCTGATACCCACCAACATGCTACTCCCTCGCTCTAGCGTAGCACGCTGGCATCTTCCCGAGAGGGCTGTTGAATAACGGAGTGTTTTGCTATTATTTCTCCATTGCCATCTGGGCAATGGCATAACTGCTGGATCCTCATGTGCAGCCAACATATATGCATCTCTGGGTGAAGTGTGGTAAGAGAAAGGTAGGAAGGTGCTCTGTCCTGCATGATTCTCTAAGGACCTTGGAAGAGGTGTCTTGCCCTCCTAGCTCCTGCCACCAGCTGACCATGAGGCCTTGTGTTGTGCCGCGGGGTGAGCAGGCTGCAATAGCAATGGGAAAGGCCAGCAAAGAGGGTTGGGGCAGGTTATCCGGGGTCAAAATACCTTGTTCCATCTCTGGAAACAGGATTTTGTGCTTACAACCTCCTGCTTCCTTGTGGTCATGCTTCTGCTGCAGAAGAACAAATAGTACAGGATTAGGAGGGAGCTCTTCCAAAATGACACAGGGATCTCCTTGTAGACCAGCTGTGGCTTAGGCTCGCTTGTGATTCCTTACTATAAAATACATTCAGAAGGTGGTGTAAAGCTTACTTTCCTTTGTGGTCGCAGGTGCATGCACAACTCGGATGGCTGGAGACAGAGGGAGGTGGGAATAAGCAGTCTGGAGCGTATGAGGGCGAAGAGGAGAGCAGCCTCATACATTTATTTAATGAACTTGTTGCAAATACAAGCGGAGGTATAGCTGGAGGTGAAGAGCCATTCAGGGATCGAGGAACCCAAGGATGGCTTTGCTGCCACTGCAAAGCCAATGAAGTTTAATACAGCAAAGAGCACAAAGACCATGAACATAGTTAAGAGGTTCTGGGAATCATGTGGCTTCATTTTGGGGTGGCTGTTGGGCTTCACCCTGCGCTGTACCTAGATGACAAGCACCCAGATCTTCAGGTAGCAGTAGCTGATGATAGTGATGGGTAAGAAGTGGACCGTCACCAAAACGATGGTGTACAGGGCACTGATGGACTGGGCAAAGGTGTAGGAGTACACACAGGGGTCATATTACAGGGACTCTACAAAGAGATTTGGTATGATGGCCAGCAAAGTGAGTATCCGGACCAGTCCCACATAGCACAGGGTGTTGGTACTGGAGAAAAGCCTGTCATACTTCAGGCTGTGGCAGACGTAGCAGTAGCAGTTCATAGCAATGCTAGTGATATTGAAGATCGTGCCAATGACACTCTACCCATCACGAAGCCAATGATCTGACAGTGGAGGAAGCCCATCGCCCAGCCATTGTGGAAAATAGCCATCAGGATGAGTGGGTATGGATATAAAGCCACCAGCAAATCTGCAATGGCCAAGCTCACCACAAAGGCATTGCCTACAGGGGAAGAGAGAGGGAAGAAGTTATAACTAATGGTTGTAATGCAGCTATCTCTGGCTACACAGAGCTACTTCAGTGTTACAGTAAACTGTAATGGTACCCAGGATAAGGGGCTTTCCCTCATTTTCCCATGTACCTTGTTCTGACCCTAAATTTGCAGTAGGAGCATGGCAGAAGGGTGCTGCCCCGTGTTACAGCTGATGCAGAGTGGAGTTTGGCTACCAGTGAGGAAGAGGGATGAGAAGTGAGATGCTGGGCTCTGTCTGCTAAATCTAGGATGAAGTAATTTCACCTGAAACTTTCACAGTTGGTGTCTCTTTTTGAAGAGTGAACATGCTTTTTATTAAAAAGTAAGGAAGATGCTCATGTCCTGGCTGAAATCAGTGTGAAGTCTCAACATCTCTGGACCACAGATCCATCCCCTCTTAGGTTAGCCCTAGAACTACTTGCTACTTCATATAGATATGTATGTGTGTGTAAATATAAATGTGTGTGTGCATGTGTATATATTTTTTTTTCCTCTTTTGTAAGCAAATACCAAAAAGCAAGCTCTCTCTGGACTGTTGGTGGCGTTGCATTCACCAAAAGGCCAGAAGGTGAGGGATGACGCAAATTTTACCTGCCACCAGGTATAGCACAGTGAAGGTTTGCTGTTTGCACAGTACGTGGGAGTACCTGGTGCCACTTGTGCCGGGTGTGTGAATGCATGCAGAGTGTGTGACTGTCACTGTTAAGAGTCACAGAAGAGAGGAGAGGCAGGAGAATGTGGGGTGCAATGTATAAGGGGCTGGTTGAAGGCATGTAAAAAGGAGCCCGGATTTGGCATCTCTGAACTGGGGCTGCAATAGAATCGAACCCACCAAGCCACAGCTGATCAGCAATGCCGAGTTATCCTCATGTGAGTACAAGGGCCACAGGACAGACCTGAGCTTGAATTGAGGAGCTGGCCATCCTTACTTGGGGCAGCTTTAGGGCAAGAACACCAGCTAGTGGGAGATGTGGAGCTGGGAAAGGGAAGACAGGCAATGCTTGTGACTGCTTCCCCCCACCCCGCTCACAGTCTGATAACTTCCTGGGAGTTACAGGTGAGTGAAATGCAGGGTCTGTGCTTTGCCATTTGGTGCTAGGAAAGGACTAAGCATGATGATGATGATGAGGAGGAGGAGGTGGCAGTGGGAGTCCAAAGGTTATGGCTGATTTCACATGTGCATATCCTAAGAGATGAACTTGAGTTTGGGCCTGGCTGGATGCAGCCAGCAGCACACCGGGCATCCCTGCCCGGCTGCGGCATCTGCAAGGCTGATGCACTGGCTACCCAGTCCTGGGGCATCCCTCCCTCCCTGCCGGTGTGGGGAGCTGGGCCGCTCACCTGCCTTCCGCAGCTTCTTGTTCTTGACGATGGAGACGATGACCAAGCAGGAGCTTGGTGTTTGCCCACTTCTGGGCTGGGGGAGTTAATTTGCTCTGGGAGCATCTGCTAAAACAGTGCCCTTCACCTGTGGCGTCAGGCCTTGCAAAGTGCCCTTTTACCTCAGCGTGGGGCTGGCCCTGGGGGATCCCCTTTGGGGGTGCAGGTTGCGGAGCCAGAGGCTACTGGAGCAGCAGCCTGCAGCTGGGGTCCTGCCTTTCCCCTGAGCAGGCTGATCTCCAGACAGGGCACACTGAGGCACTGCCTTGGGCTGGCAGGGTCCCCCTTCATCGGTCAGTCTTGGGGTGACTTGGCCCATGCAGCACTTTGTCCCCTGCAGATGTGGGCCCTTGGAGGCACTGCTCCCCTGGTCCTCCCTTTGCCATCTCCATGGTGGTAGCTAATGACACCACTGACACTCAAAGCATTGCTGAGCTTTAGTGATGCCATCAGCTGTTGCTGGGGAAACTCCGAGTTGACGGTGAGCCCGTCCAGAGGAGGTTGCCCCGTGTGCATGGGGGAGTGACAGCAGCGACGAGCCTGGGATTCTTGGTTAAAAAAAATTGTCAAAGTGCATGAGAGCTTTGAGAGGTAAAGCAGGGAGTGCTTTGGCGGGCTGTGGAGTGGCTGACGGGTGCCGGAGGAGTGGCAAGTGGTCCTGATGCCCAGGGGATGCTTGGGCAGGGGAGTGGGGCTGCGGGCAGGGTCTACAGGTGCTCAGGCTGGCTGCTGTGTCCCACAGCCTGTGCTGGGTGTTTTGGGGACCCCTCTGCAGGTATGCTTGAGTCGGGTGTGCTTTCCAGGTTAACTGGATGATAGTCATCTCCTTAAGGGCTGTGGTTTTACTTTCAGAAATGAGATGAATTTCTGTTTTCCCAAGTGTGTTTGGTCGGGGTTGGGTATCAAGGCAGGGCTTGGATTTGGGTTCTTTCAACCCCTTTGCTCCTGAGCTAACAGATGCGGCAGGCTCGTGCCTTCCTGAAGAGAGGGAGGCTACCACGGGTCTGCCGCCTCCTTCTAGCCCTTATGGGATCCTCAGAGATGTGTTGAACTTGCTGTCTTGGTACTTCTCTGAAGGTTTAAGAGGCTGGGGGTGCTGGTGTCCAAAATAAGCTGTTATTCCCTGGGCTGCCCTTGGCTGGAGCTAGGCAGGGATGTCCTATTTACAACGTGTGGTGGGCTGACCCTGGCTGGATGCCAGGTGCCCACCAAAGCTGCTCTATCACTCCCCTCCTCAGCTGGACAGGGGAGAGAAAATATAACAAAAGGCTCGTGGGTCGAGATAAGGACAGGGAGAGATCACTCAGCAATTACTGTCACAGGCAAAACAGACTTGACTTGGGAAAAATTAATTTAATTTATTGCCAATCAAATCAGAGTAGGATAATGAGAAATAAAACTAAATCTCAAAAACCCCTTCCTCCCACCCCTCCCTTCTTCCCAGGCTCAACTTCACTCTTGATTTTTCTCTACCTTCTCCCCCCGAGCGACAGAGGGGGACGGGGAATGGGGAATGGGGGTTGCGGTCAGTTCATCCCGTTGTTTCTGCCACTCCTTCCTCCTCAGGGGGAGGACTCCTCAC
>WAAD01010913.1:224599-347591 GCA_013389945.1 Fregata magnificens
GGCAGGTCCATCTTGGAGCCGGCTGGCATTGGCTCTATCGGACATGGGGGAAGCTTCTAGCAGCTTCTCACAGAAGCCACCCCTGTAGTTGTCCCCCCCCACCCCCCCAACCTTGCCATGCAAACCCAATACACAAGGGAATCCCTGAGTTATCAAATAAAATCATAATAGTAAAAAAAACCAAACTCTTTTAATACTTTCCAAAAATCAACAACAAAAAAGTTACATCAAACAACCAACCAAAGAAAACCTCTCATGAAGAAACGATACATTCCCAAGCACAAGGACATACAGGCAAACCCACGCTCAATAGCCTCGGTGCCCCGTCTCGCGTAGGAGATGACACACAGTGCTGGCCAGTCTTTCTGGGATACACGGGGGAGCCCCAGCTGGGTGGCAGGACCATGTGCTGCTGCGTTCAGCATGGGACCGTGACAGCCACGGGGACACGTCTGTGCTTGTATCCTTGGGGCAGGGTCTCCCTTACTCCTGCGAGTGCAGCCCGACTGGGCAGGGGTCTTGCTTTGCTGCTAGCTGCACTGGTTTGAGTCTGTGGGTGGTTCCTGGTGCGACGAAGCTTTCTCCTTGGTTTTTCTACAGGAATGAACTTTTCTTTTTTTTTTTTTTTTTTTTTTTTTTTTCCTTGGACTTCTGTTGGCCAAGTGAGGGACATGCTGATGGGACCAGCTTCATTCCCTTATCTCTCTCCCTGTATCGGGGAGCAGACACGGAAGAGGGTTTGCACCAGATGATCCATTCCACCAGGTAAACTGTTGGAGCTCTGAGCTCTCTGTTGGAGCAAGAGCTGGGGGCAGGGAGCCTCTGCTATCCCACCTGGAGCACTCCCAGGCTGTGCATTGCTAGTCCTTTCACACCTTCTCCACCGCAACTGCTGCCATGCCTGCAGTGCTTGCCCTCCTCCTCCTCCTCCTCATCCCTGTGGCCAGAGAGCCCAGGGTAGGAGGAGGTGGCACGCTGCGGTCCTGCGCAGTGTTGGAGGAAGTCCCCTTGGCAAGGAGGCAGGTTAGTCATTGGCATCCCAGGAGCGTCCTCCATGTCCTGGCAGTGGATGGAGCGTTTCCCCTCCGTTTGCAGCAGGAGCACCGTGGAGGGCAGCGGGGGGAAAGGTCCAGCCAAATTACAATCCAGCCGTGCAGGGGGAGACGCCGCAAGCTGGGGGGGACGGACACGTAAGCCTCCCTTTGGTGGCATGTGCCAGCCCCCTGCACACTGTTCTGCATGGAGATGCGCTTCTCTTCTCATCTCGAGGACAAGTTTCCCCATTAAAACATCACCTCCTCGCAGCTCCCGTAGTCGCTCTCCACCATGTCAGAGCCCTCATAGTTGGGGGGTGGAAGGGGCTGGGCTCGGATGCTGGGCTGGTGGCCCACCTCACAGTCCGCGTAGGAGGGCTGGGCCACGCTCAGGCGCATGCTCACCCGCTTGTAGCCAGGATCGGACTGGTACGGGATGCCCTCGCCCTGCACCAGCTGGGCTGGGTAGTAGCTGATGGCTGTATATTCATTCTGGCACTGGGAGGCTCCCATGTCCACGGGGCTGAGTGGCAAGAAGTCCTCCAGGTTCTGGTTGCTGTAGCGGGGTGGGATGGGGGCCCGCTTGTTGCTCTGGTCCAGCGGGAAGGGAAAGCCACCGTAAAGAGCGACCGGCTCCGCGTCTGCTGGCGGAGGGGGTGGTGGAGGGAGAGGAGGGTGGGAGGAGGATCCAGGGGGTCCTTGAATGATCTCGTAGTGGGAATATTCCTGGACGTCTGATGACAGGTACCGGGGGGGCCAGTAGGTTGTTTCTGCTGGGTAGACTGGAATAAAACAGAGTTGTGTTAGCTGCAGTTCAAGCTGTTGTTTTCCCCCTCTTGCCCTCCCGCTAATTGCTTCTGTAGACTCTGAGCCTGCAGGAGATGTGGCAGGCCAGGGAAGAGAGGAGACATGAGGACAGGGGAGTTGTAGTTGCTGCTTTGGGAACTGAGGGAACCTGAGGGCACCCCTGGCTGTTCTGGGGCAGTGTTCCCACCGGCTCTAGCACCCAAAAGACACACTTCATCACGCCATCTGGATGCAAGAAGCTTGCATAATGAAGGGATGGGGGCAGAGCAAGCGATCCACTGGATCTCTCCCATTCCCTGAGGTTACTCTGGTGAACTCTCTTCTAACAGCATCCTTTGGTGATGAACTCCTGCACGGGGAGAAAGGAATAACCTTGCTGTCCGGAGCCATGCAAGGTGTTTCCCCGAGGATGTGATCCCTCTGCCTAGGACCACTGATGCAAATGCCTCCACTAAAACTCACACTGACTTTTAGGTTCTTGATTTTTTTTCCCCTTAGTTTCACTGTTCTATTTTATAGGGTCTTTTGACCCAGGATGTGTGGGAATCCAGGCTATGTATTAATGGTTTCCCTGCTGATTGTGTACAAGACTGAGCAGGTTAAAGCTGAAAACTGGAATGTACCGGTGAGCAGGGAGGGAAGAGCCAATAAAGGACCTGTAGCAGGGCTTGGGCAGCATTTGCCCATGTTTTACTTGGCTTTAACTAATGTTGTTGGTCCCTCAAGTTTGCAAACCTTTGATCCACTTCACAGGGGGAAGAGGGATGTGTAAGAGCAAGAAAAAGCTGTGGCTACTGACCCATCTCCTCCCTGGCCCAGGTGCACTTGATGAAGGACTCATTGTCAGAGTTGGAGGGGGGTGCAGCGGGGGGCAGGTTGGGTGCCACGCTGCACACGATGGTGCCCCGATGCTTTGGGGCGTTGGCCGAGTTGAAGGTGATGAACTCAGGGGTGCTGGTGGGTTTGCGCTGCTCCGGCGTGGCCCGGTCCAGGTTGTTGTGTGCTGCATCGCTGAGGATGTTGAGCTCAATGGGAGGCACGGGTTGGGTGCCCACACCTACGCTCTTGGAGAACTCGCTCTTGGAGAGCAGGTCGGGGTCCTCCCGGGCCACGGGCTTGTGTGCCTTGGCCCGGTGGCAGTAGCGCTTGCGGATGAGCACGAAGGCCGCTGCCAGGATGGCCACCCCCAGCAAGCCGGCTACGATCTCCGCAATCTCCTCAGGGCCCACTGCCCACTGCGTGGGCACGATGGCGGGGGTGATGATGGGCTGTGTGCAGTAGTCCCCCTGGTAATCCGATGGGCAGATGCAATGGACGGAGCCCTGGTTGCTCACGCAGCGCCCTGCGTTTCGGCATGGGTTGTCTCGGCACTCCTCGGCTAGCTTCTCGCACCTGTGGTGGGGACAGGATGGAGACAACTACCATTAGCCTGGGGATGCAGGTAAAACTACGTAATCCTATTCAGGGCTTTGACTTACACCGGCCAAGGATGTTCCATCCTGGTCTGCTGTCTCTCTCTTGCTAGACTCGTGCTACCTGGCTCTCCTGGCAGAGGACCATGATCCTTGAGTATAAAATGATGCTTCTTCTTGAAGACCGTGTTTTACAGGATGGTCCTATTTTTCAGTCGTATGCAACAAATAAAAATGGGGGGCTTCCTGCCTCAGAGGAGTATTTGGAGTTTCTAGGGCTAACACTGCATACAGAGATGCTCCCATCCTGTTAAATTAGGGAGCCCAGGGCCATGCTGAGATGTGTTAACCTCTTATGAAGTCTCATGTCCTCCAGGCTCTGTGGGGTCTCAGGGTGATCTGTGGATGCCTGCAGGTTGCAGCAAACATTTGGGGAACATCTAGCCTGAGAAGTGGTGAATAGGCATCCTTGTTGGAGAGGCTTTTTTGGCATTTTATGGAGCGTCTGCAGAACTGAGACTGAATTCCTGATTCTCTGTCCTGCTCCAACCCACCCAACCTAAACATTCCCCAAGAGCACAGGGGACCTCTCCTTCCAACAGTAATGATCTCCCCGTGCCAGGGGGAATATGCAATGCTTTGTTGGCTTTCCTTTTTTTTCTTGTTACTGAACAAACTCTGTGAGGTTTGGGCTCCTCTTGTTTCTTAGTCACTGTTTTAGAATGTGTGAGCTGGTGTGTGCAACGTGCACCCACAGGCTCTGGCTGGACGACTGGTGATTTCAGATATTACACTGCCACCTAATGCTCAGCTACATACTTTTATTCGAAGAATTGCAAGAATAATTTCTGCCTTTGCATTGATTCAAAGGACCAGTGTTCATCCTGGCTAAATGACTAAGGCAGAAGGATGAACTGGATGTGATGCTGTTTGAGCCTGTGCTGGTCATCTCTCATCAGGCTGGGCTGGAGGCAAGGCAGGGGGCTTGGAGGGGGTGCGTGGCTGCGGCAGGTAACACTGAGTGGCAGAGCAGCCTCTGGGCCTGCGTTAATTCTCTAGCTGCAGATATTTGGCAAGCATGCACTGACATTTCATATATGGGAAATGTATCCAAGCTGCTGTAACACTGATGGTGAGAACTTCAAAGTGATATGAACTGTATGCTTCAGGGCCAAAGCCAAACACTCCAACACCTCGCGATAACAGGGATCCGTAGGCTATCTGATAGGAGAGGGGGAATGGCATCCTGCACTTGCTTTTCAGCGTAGCCCACTATCCTGAGCTGAGCTTTGAATTGGATGAATCGTGGCTGTGACCTGGGACAGAAATTCCCTTTAGATGAGCCCTGCAGAGCCTAGTCCTGGGCAGACACAGCCCCTGTAACACCCAGGATGGGTGTCCCAGCTACTGAGGGAGGGGGCAGCTCGCAACTGTGCTAGCCAGCCTCCCCCCAGCCTCAGGGCATCCTCCTGTGCACCCAGTGCACTGCCTGCCCACACCCTGCTCCCAGGCAGCCCTGGCCTCAAGAAGGATGCCACCATCGAAGCCAAGCTCAGCATACACCGCAAGGAGGAGCAGCGTGTGGGGAGAGACTATCCCCTCGCAAGGAGAGGCTTTGAACCTGCACCAAGCATAACATCTGCAGGCATTCAAAGCATCCGTGAAGAGAGGAGATTTTTTTTTTTTTACTCCTGCTCAGAGGAGATGGGCACAGAGGGGCAATGACCACATGATGGCAGAGCTATTTATGCCCTGGTCTGCTCAGGTCTGCCTTCGGACACTTCCCTGCTGCAATGCTCAGGTACATGCAATTTGCACTTAAACCCAGAGTGTCTGGTGAGCTCCAGAAATGTGCAATGCTCGCTGGCAGAGATCATGTTTTCAGCCCACCATGGGAGATCACCCACCCTGAAGCTTACCCAGACCTTACCTTTCGCCCAGGTACCAGTCAGGGCAGTGGCAGGAGTAGCCGGTGGCAGAGAGGGTGCAGGTTCCCCCATGCAGGCAGGGCTTGGACTCGCAGGGACTGTCCCCTAGCTCACAGCGCTCACCGGAAAACAGTCCGGGGCAGATGCAGGTGTAACCTGGAGAGGGTGAGAGACAGTGCCATTGAAGAGACTGTATCCACATGGAAGAACGAGCAAGAACAGGGAGGAGCAGTGCCTGGTGCTGATGGCACCCACAGAGGGCTCAATCCGGCTACCTAAGCATAGGTACTTTCTGCCACAAAAGGTGCTGTTGGGCACCCAAGCCATCCACGGAGGTCTGGTGGGTACATTACAGGACCTGGAGCAGTTGCTGGAGGCTGGCTGGCCACTCTGGGGCAATGCAATGGCACTAGAAAGCTATTTAAGCAACAAGTCAAGCCTGTCCTCTCCTGACAGAGACCCTCTCCTGCCAGGGATGTTTTCAAGGCACAGCTTTATTGCACGGAGAAGCTGGGGGACAAATTCAGGTTAAAGGAAGGGGAGCCTGGCTGGCTGATTCACAGTTTCTGACTCTGCTAAATGCAATCCTCTGTAAATTATTGTTCTCTGAAGTCTTTGGTCCTGCAAGTTCTCGCAGTATGAAGTGCCTGTCTCAACATGTCGGGTTTCTCTTGCTTACAGGAGGTGTCTGGTCGCAGCCAGAGAGAAATCCGAGGACTTGGAGGGGGCTGCTGCTGTTTGTGTTTTTGACTGCTGTTTAGTGTAGCCCTAAGCATGGGAATGTCCCTGCCTGTGCTGAGCTCCTGCTAGTCACTCGGCCAGTGGTGCCGTGCGTGAAGTTCAGAGTTTCCATCTTGCAGCATGCTTGAAAAATCTTTGCTACTTGTCCGCAAGCTAAACATCCCTGCTTTAGAGCACAGACTGAACAAATGCAGACCTGTTTCCACATGTGTGTTAGTGGTTGTACAAGAAGGACGTGCTGACACTCGTGCAGCAGGTGCTGGACATTGCCTGTAGGGCTACGTGTTCCGAAACACACGTGTTCCTGGATGTGGGGGTTCACATGTGTTTGCACCTGTGGTCCTGAGCGCTGTGGTTGATGTGGTGGCTGGTCTGGCTTTGACCCTTTCCACACAGATGCGTTCTCACGCGGCCACGTGGCTTACGCAGGCTCACTTGCACAGACATGTCTTTGCCTCTGCATGTAATCCCACGCCTGAGATCCCCAGGCAGAGTTTTGCATAAGCTCGCACTGCATGCCCGTGGTCTCCAGGACTGAACCCACAATGCTCAAGGAAGCCAAGCACCCAGGATAACCTCACAAACTAAACGTCCCTTGAGCAACCCTTTCCCTGCAGTCGTGTCCTGCATGTTTCTGCCTGGGGCCATGTCCCACAGGCTCTTTCCTGGGCAGTTGGGCCAGTTGCAGGAGAAGTTGAACACCTTGGAAGGAAACTACGGGAAGGGCAGCAGATGATTATTAGATTATTAGTGAGGGAGTGATTTTCCTCCTTCCTCCTCCCATTGTATGCTCTCTGCAAAGCAAGCAGGTGATGCCTTGACTTAGAGCAGAGATGAGTTTTCACCTCATGGGCTTTGAGCCCTTCCAGCCCAGCCAGAGGAGTTTTCTGTGCGGCGGGTCTCAAGAGTAAGGCTGCGGTGCGAGTGCCCGGCAGGCTGACTGTTTGGTTTAGGTGCAGCTCGTGTCAAACAAGTTCACCTGAACCAGGCAGCTGCTGAGTCGACAGGGCTGGGAATCTTGTTCCCAGAGGCTGCGGGCAGGGCAGGAGGAGGTGTGCTCTCTCCTCCATCCTCACTTGCTTGCCAGGCAGGGTGTGGGCTTTGGCAATTGCCCCAAAGAGCACAGAGCTGCGGGAGGAGCTCCTGCCCCATGCAGCAGCCCGGAAAGCACCCCTCTGCCCCAAGGAAGGGCCAAAGCGCAGGTGGTATCTGTCTCAATAGACAGGGCGTTATGGGGCGCAGCCCCACTGTGCTGGAAGCTGGGACATGGGTGCAGGGCAGTGACACAAGGGTGGACATTGCTGGGAGTGGTTCCTCCCCCTGGGGCCATGGCAAACTAGCCCTGTCCCTGTGATACAGCTTACTGCGGGGAGACCCTCTGATGGAAGGAAGAGGGCAGTGGTGAGAGTGTCTTGGGAAAAGCCTGGTACCAAACCTCTGTTGCATGGGCACCCCATGTTAGCCTGAGACTCTTGGATTTGAGCTTACGGTTTTCCCATACCCCTTCCCATAGCCCCAGGGAGTCACTGACTGCGGTGGGAATAGACCAAGATCTTGGCTTGTTTCTGCCCAGATACCATCGCTGCATGATCCCATCTTGCCTGATTCCAGCCTCACTAATGGCTCCTTAAGCAAAGAGGGTGCAGAGGGGTGGGTGGAATTTCTATTTGCATTTGAGTTTTTGGCGACACTGCACTCTCCTAGGTCATGCACACTCCTTAGAAACACCCTCCTGCCCTCTGGCCATGGTCCGCTCATGAGAGTCAGGATGATGATCTCATACCCCCAGCTGCTGTTGCACTGAGTCAGCTATCACTTGAGGTCCCCCAGGACAGGGGACCTCTGATTCTCCTCTGGAGTAGCCCCTTGCATAGGGATGAACGAGGATGTTGCATCTTTCCCTCCCTTCACTGCTTATTGCTCTGCGTGGGATATTCACGTACCTCCTCCATGAGTTTCAGAGCACATCCCATTGTTGAGGCATGGGTTGCTGCTGCAGGCACCAGTGGGGGAGCAACACTGCTTTATTCCCACCTCCTCCATGACTTCCTTTGATTGCCCTTTCCCAGGCAGGAGAACCACTTCTCTGCCGTTGATTGCAACCACATCCAGGCAGCCCCTGAACCCCCGTGTGACTCTCTGGGACTGGGGCGGCTGCCGGAGGCCCCCAAAAAGCAAGTCTCGTCTGCCCCGGGAGATGCTACAGGTCGCTGGCAGCTGGAGAGAGGCGTTTCCCAGTCCATCGATGAGTAGGCGGACAGATGTGTTCTTCACCTCCAGGAAGACTGAGTGCCACTCACCATCGCTCACAAAACGTGAGGAGGAGAGGTTCCCGGTGTAGTTCCCCCGGCAGCTGTACCCAAGTTGAGGCACTCCGTTAACCATCTGCAAAACATGTCCCAGAAGTCACGGTTAGCTGTGATACAGGTGGCTGGTGTTCATGGAAGCTTTCAACACTTCTCCTGCTGCTTGTTCCCCTCTCTCCTTACCTAAGCGTTGAGAGTCAAGATGAATCCCAACCTTCAGACTCCAAGAATTACCAGCTAGGCAAATGCAGCCCCTTTCACCCATATTAAGCTTTGCATGGATCAATTAAAGCCTGTTTAAATGACTGCAACCTCCTTTATTTTGCAAAACACCATCGTCTCTCGCACAACTTCACCTGTGGTCTTTCCCTGCAACCTTTGACTAGCGTGCAGGGAGGAAAGCTCATCTTTCCACATAACAGGGTGCAGAGCCATGTGTTCATACTCCTGCAGCTGCTCACCCCTTCTCCTCCCTTCCTGAGCCTAATCAGAGCCCTGGAATTAAGACTATCCATAATTCCATCACCAGTCACAGGTGGACTCTTGTTCTGGGCCATGTGGCCTTTATGCTGTTCTCACTGTATGGTAGCAGTTCCCCCTTTGGCATGGGTGAGGGTTCTGAAAGGACCTTGGCGAGGAGGAGCACTGGCAGCTTTCTCTGGAGGAGGCAAAGAGGAGTTGGGAGGCAGAGAAAGGAATTACTGTTGTACCCAGCTCCTAACCAGCATGCTGGAAAGCCAGGCTAAAGCTGCTGATAGGTGTTGCCATCCAATCCTTGATCTCCAGCAGGTGAGAGGGAGACAAGATATTGAGCTCCTAAAACTGAACCACACCAGTGTCTTCTGCGTTAAACTGGGACGTCAGAAATTCCTACTTGTGACCCAAGATTCATCTTTAAAACTCATATGGAGAAAGGAGAAAGGAAAGGTTAGCTGTGTTGTTTCAGGGTGAAGTCAGGGGTAAACCTCTCTTTCACCTTTTTCTCCCCAGTGCTTTGCTGATAAAACCCCTCTCTCATAGAAGCCAACAGCCTATGAAGAAGGAGAAAAGAGATGGAATGAAACATTCATGGAAAACCTGCAGAGCTTGCTACGTAACATTGAGCAATTCATCCCAGGCAAAGGAGATCTCCATGGGGGGCATTAGAGACAGTGAGGAGTGGTGATGCTTGGAAGAGGCTAGAAGAGGAGGAGTGATTATGGGCTACATTGAACTATAGAGGAACCTACATATGATATGATGGAGCTACTTTGGAGGGGTCAAAAGCAGAGCAGGACAACAGTTAACTCATAGAGAAGTCCACGGTATAAATAAATCCCACTGGGACGAGAGAGCAGCTCCTGAAGGAAGGAAGAACTAGATGCAGTTGGCACACGCCATGGAAGGGCCTCAGGGCAACATGTGTGTAAATCTCTTTGCACAATTGGCAAGCACACCAGAGAACTTTGTCACTTCACTTTATCTGGAGGAACATGATTTCACTTCAGATGGGTCTGTAGATTGGGCTTATCAATTTCTGGAGCTGGGAGAGAGCTGAGAACTCGATTCCCTGGAGCAAGAACTGACAGACTGCCAAGTCTTTCCCAGCTTGCCTGGTTTGCCATCCTCTTGCTGCACCCTATTTCTGAACATCAGGAGTGCTTAGTGATTGGAAGGGCGATGATATGCATGCCCTTGGGAGAACTCATCCTCTTCACCAAATCTACAAACCATTGGTAATGATTCGTTCAAAGCTTTGGCTCGTACCTAGAGTACTGCAGTCCACAAAGCTTAAAATCTTGAGGGATTCCTTCAGTTTTTTCAGGCCAGATGGTCTAGAAAAGGTTTGATCCCTGAGATATTGTTAATAAAGTGAGTCAGGGAAGAAATGATTCACAGGCAACTTTATGGTGGAGGCTTTATGAATGTTTCCTATTGAAAAGCTTGTGGAGACATCTGGGTACAGGAGATTGTGGGCACGCTGAACTCCATCAATAATGAGTCTTTTCTCCCTTGACTCTGTGTGTTAGGCCTGGCTCAGTAGAGCTTCCTGCCATCTCATCCTCTCTGAGCACCATCGTGAGTGCTTGGCTCCTTCTGCTGAACTACTTGGTGACTCTCTTTCCCAGAGATGAGGCAGAAAGCTAGAGACCCTTCTTGAGAAGTTTTTCTCATTGGCCCTTTACAGTGCAGCTTAAAGTCACTCTTGGAGATGGGTACAGGACATATGAATGATGCTGCTCTGCTCTTGCTCTTAAGGAGCAATGGCTGTGGCAGCAGGAGCTTGTAATATGTACTTTGGGCAGGTCTCTGGGCGTTGGCTGCTGTGCAGCTCCCTGTCTGTATGGGTCTTGTATAACAGGAGAAAGAAAAGTATTTCAAAATAGGAAGATGGGGTTGTGAAACCATGAGAAGGGATGAGGGAATTCAGGGACAGGGTGAACACTTCCAGGTAGGTTACAGTGTGTAGATCTAAACGTGATTAGTCTCAGGAACAAATCTATGTAAGCTGGGAAGTATGTCCTACGATATTGGTCTCCAATTAGTCCAAATTTAATTGATGAGGAATATACAAAATCCCTATTCTTTAGTCATCCGCTGCTTTCCTTCTGCGCCAAAGTGGAAGAGGGAGATGATCTTTGAACGCTGGGTTGATTCAGTGTGCAGCCAGAGGGAGGAGAGTGATCAGGCTGAAACGCTCCTGGCTCTGCAGAAGTCTTAAACAGTGAAACTGCCTGAAGAAAGTGGTTGGAAAGAGTAGGGGGTTGAGAAAGAACATTTAAGACTCCTGTTTTGTCTGTTCTGTCCATTACTGTAAAGGACCTTTATTTTGTGGTCCATTTGATTAGATGCACATGCTGTGGTGTGGGTAAAGGCCGGTGATATCGTTCCCATTCTCAGAGCTCACCTGTGCCCTCCTCAGCTCTACCCTGTTACCCCAACCCTCTAGCCCAATGTGGCTGCCTCCTCTGTGTTGGATTGAGCCATAACATGGTCTGGCAAATGGTTTGTGCACTTAGTGGGAGTCTGACCCCACTCCTGAGGTCTGGGGGGAAGTTCGCCTTTTGCTACAGTAGAAGCAGACCAGTCTGGGGAAAATTCCACCTGGTAAATTCTTTGCCCTGAGAGGTGTGATATAAGAGAGGGATGGAAGAACAAGCAGTAAGGAAAAAAGATGATGTAGGTCTATGATATGGGTGTATGCTGCCTTCACACCAGACAGTAACATCTGCATTCACAGATGTAAAAAACAATTCACTAGTTGTGGTTGCAGCAAGTGCCAAACTGTGCTTGGCTCTTACTTGGTCTTCCCAAGTCTTATATTTTAGCTAGATGAATTACTAAGGGTACATATTATTGCATCTTCTTTCTGTGATTCCCTTCCCTGAAAGAGTAAGTGTTTTTTACGCTGGAAAGAAATCCCTGTGCATTGCAATACATACCTCCAAAGTGGCGTGGTCAGTCCCGTTAGCATAGAACACAACAGCGTGCAGCTGGTGGGTCTTCAGGCGAAAGTGCATGTGCCAGGGGCTGATCTGTGAGTGCTGGTACCAAATGTAGCTGTGGCCCCCAAACCTCACAGCCGTTCCTGGAAGGAGAATGAGTGACAGGTCTCATCTTTGTCATACTTTGAGACTTTGGACTGTGTCCAACCTTGCCTCTTTTCCCAACCTGATACCACAACTGTCCAGGACCAGTCCCATCCACAGCAATCCATGTACAGCTGCATTGCATCTCCCACAGCTCCCATTTGGAGGTCCCAGTATTTCTGTTTCAACTGTAAAACAATCCTGCAATAGCAGCCCTGTTATTTCTGTCCTATAGCACCTTCGAGGTGCCCTCAGCATGGTCTACAACACCCTTGAATTTCCTCATCCTTAATCAGCTTTTATGTTATTCCGTGCTATGCCCCTACTATTCCTGCCCAAGTGATGCTAACCTCTATTCCTGCTCCATTTATTTCTTGAAGTATTCTAGAATGAGTATAACAAATATGCTTTATTTGCCTTTCCTCAAATTTTTCAGTTAGTCTGTGTTTTGCTGACTCTAGGATCAACACAGGAGCTCAAATATCAAAATTCTGATCACCGAGCTTCATTACCTGCTAGGTATGAGTGACTTTTCCCAATGAGATGGATAGATGTTGCTGCTATTTATTGAAATGTTACAGGAGATTAATTAAAAAAAAAAGACTATGTGAAACTTTCAAGCTCTAAGAGTTTAGATTTGGCTTTGAAATTGCAAGCAGAATTGCTGGTCATTGGGACAACCTAATTCCATGGAAAGTCCAGGTGCTTTACAGTGTACTGAAGGAAAACATTATGGGACATTACCAGGAAGGATTGCTTACCATTGCAAGAACAGATTTGCTCCAAGCTGTGCCGCGGAGTGAGGACACTGAGTCGGGCAGTACTGTAAGTAGACATCATGCCTGGATCCAGCTGAATGGTTTCCTTGCACACACGGTGGGCGCAATCTGACCCATGACATGGCATATGAATTGCCTTCTTCATCCGGAGACCGACGAGTTGGTCCATCTCCCCAGCTGACACAGTGATCTTATTTGCGAGGACCCGAGGCTCATACAAGGAGCCGTGAGGCTCTCCAACAGCCAAGAGCAGGTCCACTCCATCAGAGGTAGCTGCAGGCTGTAAGCTGGCCATGTGGATGTTTTGGCGCCGGGTGACAAGGATGTTTCCCAGAAATCTCTGTAAGTTGCGCCAATGGTCCCCCACAAACTCCTCAGGGGAGAGGTGGCGGAAGTGTAGCACCACTGCCTTGTCCAAGGCCTCCTGCGTGAAGCACCACACGTGGATGTTGACACTGGTGGTGGCTATGAATGTACCATCGCTGACTGTCACGTTCAGAAGATAGTGGCCGTGGGGAAGCTTGTCCCCGGCAATGATCTTCCCATCTGCAGCCCCAACGGAGAAAAGCCCCTCCTGGGGCACTTCTGCCACCAAAGTGTACACCAGCGTGTCATGGGGGTCTCGGTCCGTGGCATGGATCTTGCCCAGAACACCACCTCGGAAGGCTTCCTCATTGGTGGTGATAAATATTTCCAAGGGAAGGGCTGAGGGGGCATACTGGCTCTGCTCAGTCACTTGGATATTTATAAATGCAGATGAGGACAGGGGAGGGATACCGCTGTCAGAGACCTGTCAAGGAAAGCAGAGGGATCCATTATAGCCACATGCTGACTTATTGTCACCTCACCTGACTGGATGGGCTGATAAGGTCTTGCGAAGGAGAGTGTCTTGCAGGTAGCAATGGGTAGAAGCTGTCAGGCAGTGCGTTGGGAATGAAGAAGAAATGGGAAAAATTGGCAGCAGTGTTGGACCTCTGTCTGGAGCTGGCCCCAGGGAAATGGCAGCATGCCTTCCAGCATGGAGACTGATTGAGACCTTCTGTTAGTGGTGGGGTCACGCTCATTTCTGTGTGCGCTCATCAGCAGCTGCGGCACACCTGAGTGGCTCTGATTTCCTGAGGACTAATCATCTTTAGTGATGCTGCCAATCTTTGGGGTTCCATGCGTAACTGAGTGTACAAAGATATAAAGCAGTTACGCATGTCAACGCATTTGCTCGCTTTCTGGACTATTTAAGCCTGTGTCCCACCTCTGACAATGTCTGTCTAGCATGAGTCAAGGAACCTCAAAATAGAAAAATGTGAATAATCAGATTATAGGATAAGTTTCTCCCTAATCTTAGGCAGTTAGTGGTTGAGGTTTACAATATAATAGTGCCTAGCTTTTAGAACAACTACCATTACTGAAGAAGTATGTACTTTACATGTTATTATCGTTTTGTTTGTAATGGACTATCCTTACTGATAACATTGAAAAATAATTAATTCGTTCTGCAACAATAGAAATCCTCTTTGAAGAGGAACTTAAACCACTTCTTATATGATAAGGATAATTGGAGAAAGTTTGTAGGACCAGATCCAGGTCTCACCTTAAACTGGAAGTCACTAGAATGGTGCTGGGAAAAGCATCTGCTTAAGGAAACTGCTGACAGAGTATTTCTCATGATCATATTATCTGATTTTATCAAAGCAGAAGCTGGCTCCCAACTTCTTGTGGGCAGACTGTGTGGAGAAATGAGCTCTGGAGCTGGCTCCAAGGTGCCCTATTTGTGCCTGGATTGGATTTCTCCAAAGCCAGAGATGTTTCCATCCATCTGTGCCATCCTAATCTCATGTTGTTACTACTAAATCTGGCTGGGGAATTCAGATACCAGGACAGTAAGGCAAGCTTTACCTGGACTTGTAATAGGTACTGTTCTTTCGTTCTTCTGTTCAGGACAGATGATGTCACCAGCAGACCATTTTGGGTAACATCAAAAGCCTTCCCATCGTTGCCCTGGGTGATCTGGAATAAATACGGCGGTCCATTTTCTGGGGAGTCTCTGTCGCTCATAATCAGCTCCAGAACGCTTGTACCCACAGGAGCATTCTCCTGAAATAGGGAAAGATGCTATTGGAGAAAGGCAAGCAAAGAGAAAAGGCCCAGGGGAACCCACAGTGCCCCTAGAGCTGCTGGATCAGGAACAGGGAAACAAATCCCACACCCCATGTGCATCTCTCTGGTACACACAGACTGAGACTCTTGCCAGCAATGGCAGAGACCCAGTGGTGGCAAGGGACTCCCTTTCATGGCATTACATATGTGGCAGCTAAGTGCAGACAGCTGAGCTGATGTCGTTGCTTTCCCCTTGAGTCATGTCAGCACAAGAGCAGATGAAAGTATGTTTTGTGTATGTTTCTTTCTGAGTACCTACAGGTGTTATAAGTCCAAGTGACAACTGGGCTGCATCCAGCAGACATGACGATGCTTGACCATGTGCTTGGGTCTGCTCTTTAGGTTGTGGTGTAGACGTGGACAATTGCAAGGGAGAAAGGGGCTGCAAGTCAGGCTTGGAAAGTGTGAAAAGCTCTGCACTCTCTGTACTGAAAGGACAGGAGGTGTCTGAAGCTACTGGAAGGAGAAAATGGCTTATGTTGGCAGAATATCTGCCCCTGCAGATGCTACCAGCTCTTTGTGGCAATGAGCACAAAACAACAGCACGCTTCCTCACTGTCTCACCCCTCTGCTCCAACAAGCAGCCCACGCATGAGTACCTTAGTACCCTGAGACGGACTGGGAGAACAAACTGCCTCCTGGCTTACCTGCACCACCACGCTGTAGTTGAGCTGGAAGAACCGAGGAGGGTTGTCATTGACATCAGACACGTGGACATGCACAGCGACATCACTGAACTGAGCAGGGTGACCGTTGTCTGTGGCTCTAACTGTCAGGGAATAGCTGGGGATCTGGAAGATTTATAGTGCATGATTACTTGGAGAAATAGAGGAGTGGTGGCTTTTTCACATTGATGTTTTACTCTGCTGCAGCTTGTTAAAATGCTTGAGGCCTTGCATTGCGCCATAACAATAGCTTTGCTCTTGGCGAAGGCTCTCCATCCATAAATCTCAAAGCATATTGCTAAAGAAAATTAGCCTCACGATCGTTGAAAAGAAGGGAAACAACTTGCCAAAGATGGATGAGACCAAGCTGGGGAAACATCTGTTGATAGTGGTTTGAGCTGCTACTGCTTTATGAATGAGAGATTGTCCAAATGAACTCTCCACCTCCTCCCCATACCTATTTTCTATAATGCTCTGATGCAGAGAAGCAGAAACCAACCATGTTGCTTTCCAGTTTGGGGCTGACTCTTACCCAGCCAGCTTGAAGCACCAGTGGGGCAGACCACAGCCCAGAGTTGTGACTACTGAAGGCTATATTGCCCTCCCTAAAGCCCACCCTTCCTACAGCAGTGTCTGTGAGTCTAGAAAATGAATGAATGAAAGACTTGCCTTCTGCCTACAGTATTATGAGTAGATCATTCAGAAAACAGGAGGTAGCTGAATATGCTGTGCTCCTCAGTCTTTTGGGGCACATCTGTTTTAGACTTCCTGTTCCCATTTTCCTGAACTCACCTCCTCCCTGTCCAGATGCTTGGCGATGCTGATCTGCCCACTTTTGGGTTGAATGGTGAAGTGTCCCAGTGGGTTCCCTCCCACGATCGAATATGTGATCTGATTGTTCATTGCTCCATCCAAGTCATCAGCTGACACCTGTTAGGAGAAAAAAAAGCTAGGACCCCCGCCCAAAAAGGCCTTGCCATGGAGGAATGGGGGCAGGACCTCCTTGTCATTTAAGGATATTGGTTTGAGCTTGCCTCAAATGAGGAAGAAGGAGGAAGGTAGTTTACATAAGTGTTATTCATTAGTTTTTTCAAGACAAAACTCAACAAAGCTACAGCAATGGCTTTCTCCTTGTCTCTTTCCTGACTTTACCACCCCTGTGATGGTAACAGTGCCTGGGCAGGGAACTCCACAGGGGTATAGCTTGGGGTCCAGTATTCTGCCCAGGGAAGCCTCTGCCTTCCCCAGGTCACAGGGGTATTGGCCTTCTGCAGGCATTTTAACTCTCTTGGGAGGTCCTCAAAGATCCTGACCCCCCCTTAGGTATCTCAAGTTTTCACTTAAAGATGTCTTCTAAGGCAAGCTGTTCTCCCTGTCTATGAAGTGTCAGAAATTTTGGCAATCATCCTTTTTTAAAGTCGTGCTTAAATCTTAGATGTTGAATGTCACAAACTGAGGTTTGTGTGTGGAAAGATAAAGTGCAAAGCAAGAGTAAATAATGCATAGCACAAGTAAAAGAATAGGTAAAGACATCTGGCCTGGTTCACAATCATACCGTGAGGATGATTTCTCCAACTGCAGCATCCTCCCGGATATCAGCAAAGTAAGGGTCTTGGATGAATTCTGGTGCATGGTCATTTATGTCGGTTATGTTGATTACCACCATGGTCACATCGCTGAGAGAAGCTGAGCCCTTCCTTGTGCCCTCGATGGATAAGTAATACTCGTGACTCGCTTCAAAGTCCAAGCTCCCATTTATGTATAAGGCACCTGCATTGGCAGATGGATAGAAAACGACAGAAGATACTTTGAATGAATGGCACATGAAGCTTCTTGGAATACTGGAGATATACCAAGATGGTTGCCAAACTGCCAGCTGAAAAGGTGCTGTTGACCTAGCTTTGACTGGTTAAATCAGGATATTGAAAGTCATGGCATCACATAAAACAAAATATAATTGAGCTGATTCTGCCATAACCTGCCTTATTCTGGTAGCAAGTGTTTGAAGAGATGAAATAAACTCTCATTCTGGAAGGTCTCCAGGAATCTTGATTGGAGGAGATCTGGGACAAAATAGGATCAGAGCCCAACAATGCTATTGAAAGCTGTGACCAAGGCAGTAGTAGAACATCGCTGAACTGTGTCACAGGCAGGAGGAAAAGGTGTGAGATGTAGATGCAGAGTTGTACAAGACAAAGAGGTGGGCGGCAAGATGCTGTGATTTATAAGTGAGGCTTGGGATGCGACACAGAAAGGAGGAGGCTGCTAATCTCAAAAAATGAGCAAGGAATGGGGACTAAAGACATAAAGTGAAAGCAAAAAAAAAAAAAAAAAAAGGGACATAATGTGCCTGTGTACTTCAATGCTTTCCTAGGCTCAGCATGGAAAATTTCACAAAAACATTCGCTGGAAATGGCACTGTTCTGTGTCTTTTAAGACATATAAACTCATAAGAAGATTGGCGCAGAAAAATTAGCAAAAGCCTTGGCGACAGAGAAGCTGAGGAAAGAACTCTGGATGAGGATGTTACAGCCAAGGGCTTGTTTCAGGGAGTTAACATTGGCCTTCCGATAACAGCTCTTATCAGATCGCTATGCAAACAGAGCAGTGCTTTATTTGGCTGGTAAACCTGGCTCAACACCTGCTCATGGTTAATAGATAGGTATTATCCACATTCATGGAGTGCTACCGAATAAAGCTGCCTGCTACCCTGGGCTAAAGGTTCCTTGTGAGATTAGGATGGAGAGACTTTTTTTAAATGAAATCAACTTCTGCATTTTTGAAGTGGAAAAATTTCCCCATCTTATTCTCCATGTATTCCTCATTCCCATGGACCCATGTCGGGTCCCAGACATATAACAGGAATCTTTCCATTAATTTCAATAAAATTTGGATCACTATTTAAGTGACTTGGCTGGCAAAATTTACGGTAGAAGAGAAGACTGTATTCCCTACCCTTGTGCTGGCTAAGACAAAGTAGAGCAGAAGTGCAAGCCAAATGGAGAAGAACTAGAGAAGATGTATACAAGGACAGCCTTTGACTTTGGGTCCACCTGGACCTGCTTGGGCATGAGACCGTCTTACCTGTGTTTGAGTTGAGCTGAAATTTCCCATGGTCATTGCCATTCACAATTTCATACTTGATCTCTGTGTTTTCCGCATTGTCCCTTGTCAATGCTGACAAGTTGAGGACCTCCGTACCCACAGCCACGTCTTCTTTTACCACGGCCACGTATTCAGGGGCCAGGAAAACAGGCAGGTATTCATTTAGATCCACAACGGAGACAGTGACAGTGCCAAGAGCAGAGAGGGGCTCCGGGGTGCCCCGATCGGTAGCACAGACTGTCAGCTCAAATGCTGAGTGCTGCGAATCCTTCAGAGGCTTTTCCAGACGGATCACTCCTGTGGTTTCCTCAATTGAAAAGTGTCCATTGGCGGAGTCAGAGAGAGAATAGACCACCTCAGCATTGAGACCTGGAAGGATAAGGGACAGGCTGTGTTTAATTCATGGGTAGGAATGCTGCAGTTTTAATTATTTTTTTAAAATCCATTAGGACTATGTGTACCTAAATGACCTTAAATTTCTAGGTAAAATGGAGGCTGTCTGACCATCAGGTGTGCCCCTGTCCATCTGCAGGTTCAGACATCTAGCCACCCTCACCATCATCCATCAGCATCACCTGTCTGTATTTACTAGTACTTCCCATTTTTAATTCCCTTGTTTTTAAACTTTGTTTCCCTTCATATCTGTTTCTGAAGCAGATAAATATGATCTTGCTTCTCTGTCATTGTAAATTAAGTCTTTGGTGGAGAGGTTTATTAAAAGCTCCTTTCTTAGGAGCCTTACTTATGTTTCTCCACGTCTTCAGAAGGACCTCTCCATCCATATCCTCTACCCGGTCCAGATCTAAAGCTCCTTTTTTCCTTATGATGCTCATTCTTGATCTCCATCTTTGGTAAAATTTCTGTCCAGTTTGGATCCCAGACAAACTGTGTATCAGCTCGCACTGTGCATCACGGTTACAGTTACTGAGCGTGTCCTTGAAGTCTGTCTTTGCATGTTTCTACAGATATTGCACTTCCTACAGGGTCACAAAAATGCTGATGCCAGCCTGCTAGTCAAGAACACGTCAGCGATGAGATCCAGGCACATCTTCGCCAAGATTCAATCATCTATGCCCATTGCTGCAGCCCTTCTCTAGGTTTCAAAGGTTTCTATTCAGGATGAAAGATGAACTCTACTAAAAAGTAAATCCCGTTCTGACTCACCTTCATCAAGGTCCCTGGCAGCAACCACAGCAATGGGTGTCTTTGTTGTGGTGTTGTCAAAAACAGCCACGGCGCAGTGACTGGGGAAGAATCTCGGTGCGTTGTCGTTCGTGTCCTCTACGATCAGCGTTATATCTGCCTGGCAGGAACGGCCTCCACCGTCAGTCGCTTTGGCAACAAGATGGTATGTAGGTTTCTGTTCGCGATCGAGAGGTGCAGACGTGGTCAGTTCCCCTGTTGGAAGGAACGGGAGATGGTCTTGTCTTCTGCAACTGCAGCCTAGGAGAGCTCAGAGAAGTTCAAGCACTCTGCCTTCCTGGATGAACCGTGGGAGACAACAGACTGGGTTTGAACACTGTTTGTAATCCAGCTAATAGCGGTGATGTATCCACACCACATTGCTCGGGGCTATTCTCAGATCACTGCTAGCCAGTGCCCTGGCAGGGCTTGACACGGGAAGTCCTGCAAGTCAGGCTGAATTTCATTCGAGGGATGCCGTCATGGGATAAAAGTGCTCATAAACAAATCGTACTTCTAAACACCTTTATAAATCCTGCTGCTTTGAGCTTCTGCAATGTAATGAACCCCAAGTTATCTCTAGAATCATCATAAGGTCTTTTTGGAAAGGAGGAAACGTTTGGGCAAATATACTGCCCAAGACCCAATAAGACATTTTTTAGAGCTTAGAACTTGCATCTTTGGCTCAAGCCAGCACTGTAATAGTTGCTGATCTCTCCTCCTTGAGACCCGGCTGTTAGCAAGAGTGTCTACCCTTCATTTTAACAATGCTAATGCCAACATTTGTAAAGAAAGCTAGAAGGAAAACGCAGAGCTCATTCTCCTCTATACTGTATTGCAATAAACCTGCCTGTTTGGCATCCCCTCCTAGCTTGGGGGAGCTGGAATGAACAGTCCTTTTGTGTGCTCAAGAGGACATAAGTGTTGAGCCATGCCGGGAGCTGGCATTTCTTGGGAGTGGGTGAGGAAGAGGATAAAAGCATCCCATTGCCCAGCTCTCACCTGTATGTGGGCCCAGACGGAACTCCTCTGCGCCAGGGCCATGGAGGCTGTACGTTATCTGGGCGTTGCTGCCGACGTCGGGGTCGGTCGCTGATATTTTCAAAATGAAAAGACCCGGCAGAGCGTCTTCAGAGACTCTCCCGGTGTAGAATATCTGGCAAGGACAGAAGGTGTCATTGGCATCTGAGCCATCTCCAAAAATACCTTCACCTGGTATGGGGAGGAATGGACTAGAAGAAGCTTTGTAAAGAAGGATAAACCATGTGGTTTATCGGGGAACACGATGTGCCTCGCATTGCTGGCTGCCGGGCTGTGGACTGGGACCAGTGAGCTCATTTCACACAAGCCTTTGAATCTCCTTTGGGAAGCAACCACTTCTGTTCTTTCTCACCATGGGTAACATCCATACCAGCGATCAGCTCTCTACAATAACAAACCTCCTGATGGGAATCGCTCAGCTTAGCAGGATATAAAACTCGGTAATTTACATGGCCCTACCCAGGAGGCTTCCTGGCATTGTTTATCTCAAAAAATTATCCTTCATAATGCTTAGGCACTCACTTACTGCTGGCAAACATGCTTGGAGGCTAGATTTAATGTTCTTGCTTGACATGCAGGTTAATTAAAATTGCTAAGCATAATCAAAGCACCAGGATCGTGTGAGAAGAATTATGACAAGCCAAACCCTCTTAACGTGCTCTTTCTGTTCTTTCTTCCTTGCTATTGTGTTTTCTCCTTCCCAACTGCTCCCCTCATGCCCCTGATGTCCCAGAACAGACGTCTTACCTGGCCACACTCGGGGCTGTTGTCATTGATATCCAGAACAAAAATTTCCACTTCAGTGGTAGCCTGAAATTTCCCATCGGAGGCCATAACCTTGAGGAGATATTTCTCTGTATCTTCTCTGTCCAGAGGTTTCTTGGAAGAAATAGTCCACTCTCCCTCGATTTGGTTAACTGTGAACTGTCCTAGTACGTCTCCTTCTAGAAGGGGGAAGGAGGCAAGGAAAAAAGGCATTTACTGAGTGCTGAGTATCAGAAGTGATAAGGGAAGGGGATACAGATATGTCCACTGCCGGTCCCTTGGGAGAGCTGAAGGACTTGCAGTGGTGATGCAGAGAGGGCATTGGTGTCATTTCAGCCAGGTGGGGAGCATTTGGTCTACCTCACTGCACAGCTGAGTAATACCCTGCCTGTTTCTCTTATTCACTGTCTGAATATTACACTGGGGAGACAAATGGGCTGGAAGGAGGAAACAACTCCTTATTGCAAAAATGTCTCAATAATGTTCTGCAGACGTGCATATTCATTGCCTCAAAACCACACTGTCTCACCTTCCTAAAGCGTGTCAGTCTTTCTTGGTGCATGTTCCTAAAGGGATCTGAGAGTTGCAAATACCCTGCAGACATTAGTTGTATCTTATAGTTACAGTACCATGTATAGTTGTATTTGCTTTTAACCTATAGATGTGTTTAACATATAGCTGCGCTTTCTGGGGCTACTTTTTGATTCTGTAAGAACCAAATGATGAGAGACAGGTAAATGCAGATTAGGCACGCTCTCCAGTCCACCGGACTCATGCCGCTCATGGGCTGGATGCTGCCCCTGGAGAAACCCTCTCTTCTGCCAAGGAGCTGGTGTCCTCTGCTGAACCCACGCCGTTGGGCAGAAGGAGGGAGCACATTAGGTAATGGGAGGCAATGAAGAGAGCTGGCTGCAGGGCTTGTTTGTGTTAGACTCTGAAGGGCCTTGCGCAGCTGGGTAAATTAAATTCACTCTCTTTCTGCTTTCATTTGTGCTGCGGTGATGAGGTTGTGAATCTGGAGGCACAATGAGAGCTCTTCTAGCCCTTCTTCTGACGCTGGGAGACTCCAGCCTATGCTCAGGCTTAGTTTCTCTGTGTTTGAAATCAATGTGCATGTGAACAAAGGGAAGCTAGGCTCTGTGTTCACCTCCTTTCTTTTGCTGCAGCGCTATGCTGCAGTTGTATTTATATGTTTATGGGTAGAGTTTGACCTGTACTTGTAAGTGCAAAGCAGAGAGAACATATGGTATTCACCACTAACATAAGTGTGCATTCTCTCAGGTGTAAAGTAGTTGGAAGTTCCTACTACCTTTAAGATGGCAGAAATGCGAATACATATATGGATTTAGTCTTTCCTCCCAAAGGCTTGCAAATACCTAGGCATGCCATAAACCAATTGAAAGTACCAGCATTCCTCCCCTGTTTTGGATGTTTACAATAATAGATAACAGGCTGCAGCATGATCTGGCTAAATGTTTTGACCCTGAAGGGTCTTTATTTGAGTTTGAACAAACATTTTAATTTGAAGTATCTGTTCCAGGTCTGAGAAAGACCCTTTGGGGTCAAAAAATACTGTAAAATCAAGCTTCTACTTGTGTAGATGCACAACAAACATTCCAGTATAACATTTTTTGTTGTTTTACAGCAGTGGTTAATTTTAGTTGGCACAACTGATGTTTCAGGGATGCAGGAGTCATCTTTAGTATTTCTTGTTAACCAAAACCCTCACTAAGATTGACACGACAGTCTCAAATATCCACCAGTCTCAAATATCCACCAGAGTGGTTTACTGCAGCCTTGTGAGGTCTAATTATTTGTTAAGTCAACATAGCTTCATCAGAAACACATTTAATACCAGAAAGTAACACACATCCTATGTGCATATATATAGTTATTAAAAAATACAGACACTCTACACATATGTGTGATGTGTAAACTGACTGCACTGTTTGCAGGAAAAAAAGCTGGGTCAAAGACCTTAAATACAGATCACAGTATCTACGTGAGGAAAACTCCTTCCCACTGTACCTCTGCTTCTGTCCTTCCAATAGATATTACAATTACACTGTCTTAATTATTTCTCTATTAAGAAAGTATAAGTAAATATATCTACAGTACTGTGTAATTACTTATATATAAAATATTTATTTATTTATTTCCAAATAAATTGGACAAATCAGTGGTGGGATAGTTATTATAATGATAATTCCACCCACTGCAGTTAGTTACTAAAGAGTTTTGGATACCCCAGACTCATTTAACTGAAGAGTCCAGCTCATGACAGAGCTCGGGCTTCATCTCCTGCTTCTGATAGGACTGTCAGTATAAAGTTTTTTCTGTATTAATATTCTGTAAGACAAGGTATCAAATCCTCACTTTGAGATGACACTCTATTCTTGCCCACTGAAGATTTAAAGTCAGGAAAAACTCACCAGTTATGTAGCATGTGACCCGCCGGTTCTGTTCAGAGATATCTGCATCAATGGTACTCAGCGTGACAACAACCTGCCCTGGCTCTGCATTTTCAATTACCGATCCTTTATAGAAATCTGAGGTGAACTGTGGAGCATTATCATTTTCATCAGAGACGGTGACCTCCACCAGGGTTTGGGAAGAGAGCTGGACTTTCCTGCCATGGTCAGTGGCCACCACGTAAAACCGATAGATCTCCTGAGCTTCACAGTCCAGCTCTTTTAGCGTGGTGATCCACCCACTCTCACCATCGATGGTGAAGAGTCCTCGGAGGTTGCCAGATTCTGCTTCCAGACTGTAGGTCACCTGTCCATCACTTCCTGTGTCCTGGTCATTAGCTGTCACTTGAATGACTGTGGTTCCTGATGGCATGTTCTCCATGACAAAAGCTCTGTAGGGATCTGCCTCAAAAACAGGTCTGTTATCATTGACGTCCTGCACTTGGATGTTCACAGAGACCAGGGAGACCAGCTCAGTCTCCTGATGTGAGCAGTGAGCCATAACATCAATCTGGTACCACTTGGTGGTCTCATGATCCACGGCCTTTTTGATTTTCAAAGTTCCCGTTTGTTCATCCAGTGTGAACACCTCGTCCTTGTTACTTTCTGTAGTGGTTCCTTTCACCAGGCTGTATATGACGGGATCCTCTGCAAAAGCTTTGACTGACCCTATTTCTGATCCCTCTGGAAGATCCTCAGATGCAGAGAATGTATAAAGGGGCTCAGAAAACCTTGGCAATGTCACCTCCCTGGGGACAATCTGAAGATTCACTGGGACAAGAGAGTTCCAGTGAGGGGGTCTGCCATCTTCAGCTTTCACCTTGAAGTTAAAGGCTCTGTTTTCTAAACCAACAAGGCTCTCCTTGACCTTAACAACCCCAGTGGCAGCATTGATCTCGACAAGGTCTTCTGCCACATCTTCCACAGAGTCAACGGAGTAAATGACATCTGCATTTGCACCTTCATCAGCATCGTAAGCCAGTACTTGGATGACGGGGGAGCCTTTGCTTACATTGGACTGGATGGACAACGTGTATTCAGAGGCTTTGAACTGAGGTGGGTTGTCATTCTCATCTGTAAGGATTATTTTGACGGTGCAGAACGCCACCTTCCCACCCCCGTCCTTGGCCATGACTTTAATGGCAATGACTCTCTCTGTTGAATTTTCCCTGTCCAGTTTTTGCAGTGTGGCAATACGGCCTTTACTGTCTATGGAGAACTTCTCATGGGCAAGTTTATTTATGATGGTATAGTCTATGGTGCCATATGGGCCACCGTCTGGGTCAATAGCCAGCAGCTCAATCACTTTGGTACCTATCTCAGCATTTTCTGCCAGCTCTGCCTCGTACACGTTCTGCTGAAAAGAGGGGCTGTATTTGTTGGCATTTGTGGTATTGATATACACAGGCACAGTGCTCTTGAAAACTCCATCTGAAGCAGAAACTCTGAGATTGTAAGATGACTCCAAGTCCTTTTTGCAGCGGTTGAACATTGATATTATTCCAGAAGTGCTGTTGATAGTGAAATGCCTGTTGTCATTGCCTGAGAGTATCACGTATTCCAGTCGGGTGGTGTCTCCACTATCGGGGTCCAGGGCCTGGACTTTTATCACGATGTGCCCACACGTAGCCATTTCGCTTACCTTGGCTTCATACTGAAGCTGGCTGAACTCAGGGGGATTGTCATTGATGTCTGTCACATCCACAATTACTAGGGCATCGCTGCTAAGCGGAGGCATCCCATGATCCGCAGCTCTCACTTTCATGCGAAACTGCTGATTTTTTTCATAATCAAGTGCTTGAGATGTTGTTATTTGCCCTGTGCTGGCATCAATATTAAAGAACTTGGTAGCAGCTGAACCATCATCCAAGATCTGATAGGAGACCACTTTGTTTCTGCCTGAATCCTTATCAGAAGCAAAGAGCTGGACAACAGGGGTCTGTGCTGGCAAACTCTCCGAGACAGATGCTGTGTAGATCATCTGAGAAAATACAGGGGGGTTGTCATTAATGTCCTCTACCTCCACCTCTACTCTGGCTTCTGAAAAGGATCCTAGCGCTGTATCTGTGGCTCTAACGGTGAATGTGTGTCTTGTCTCTAGCTCGTAGTCCAGCTGACCTGTGACAGTAAGGACACCAGTTTTGAAGTCGGTGCTGAACAGTTTCAGGGAGTCTTCTTCCACAATATTGTAGATGAGGCGCAAACCTTCAGGGCTGCGAGCCTGTATGTGGAGGATAGATGTGTACAGGGGGATGTTTTCTGGCACCTTCACTCGGTAGTACAAACTTTGGAACAGAGGGTTGGATTTGTTCCTCACACTGATCACAACCTCCTCTTCAGCACGGAGGGGAGGCTCGCCTTTGTCCTTAGCAATGACTCGGAGGCTGTATTTATTTAAAGCTTGATAATCAAGAGGCTTCTTAAGTGAGATGTCTCCTAGGTAGGGGTCAATCCAAAAATATTTGTAGTCCTCTGCAAATGAGTAGGTAATGGCTCCGTTATCCCCTATGTCTTTGTCTGTTGCTGACACCTGAAAAAGTACGTCACCTGGCTCTGTGCCGTCCTGCACCGAGGTGTAATATGGCACATTCTCAAACCGCGGTGGATTGTCATTGACATCCTCTACGTAAACCTTGACTGTGGCTTGGGACACCCTTGGTGGTTTCCTATTGTCCTTCACTTCCACAGCTATCTCGTGCATGTCTTGTGCTTCACGGTCAAATTTCACACCCTTGGTCTGGAGTACTCCAGATGCCTGGATCATTTTGAATCTTTCTTTGCCATTCAAAAGCGAATAGAAAAGTGGTTCATTTAGCTGATATCCTTTGACCCCAAGAATGGTGAGAGTCTTCTCATCTGTAGAGTTCTCCATCACAGTTGCTGTATATATGTCTTGATCAAATTTTAAGCCAGTACCTTGTGCTTGAGTTAAATTTAGCTTCACCAGAGCAGTACTCTTATATAAGCCATCACCAGCTCTGACCATGAGCTCGCGATAGCTTCTCAGGCCAGTAGCATTAAGAATGGAGATGAGACCTGTGAGTGGATGAATATAGAAAGCATTATCAAGGTTCCCTTCCACGATGCTGTAGGTCACCTCCGAATCTGCATCTTTTGCCTGCACTGACAAAAGCTCCATCCCTGGGTGGGCAGGTAACGAGACAGAAAGCTCATACGTGTCTTTGAAAAAGACTGGAGGTGAATCATTCACATCTTTAACATGGATTGTGACCTTGGCCGGCTTGGATGCAAATAAGCTGGGACTTCCACTGTCACGCGCATGTACACTGAAGTGGAAAACTGAGGTGAGCTCATAGTCTATATCAGCACGACTGGTCAGCGTCCCTGTGCTGGGATCTACTGTAAAATATTTCAGTGCCACCGGTTCCAAAATCTCATAGACCAGAAGAGCATTGGAATCTTGATCAGCATCTGTTGCATGGGTCACAAGGGGAGCATTGCTTTCATCCAGAACCATGCTTTGTGACGGAGCATTCTCCATGATCCAGCCAACGAAGGAAGGCTTAATGAAGATGGGCACGTTGTCATTCTCATCTATGACATAGATAAGTACTGTTGTGTCCATAAATGCTCCAGCCATGTTGGTGCCACGGACTTTCAACTGGTAAAAAGATACCTGCTCAAAATCTAAGCTCTTCTGAGTGGAAATAAGGCCTGACTGATAGTTCATGGAGAACACTCCATCTCCATTTCCATCTTTTATTTCATAGCTGACTGGTGACAAGCTTGTGGCTGAAACCTGGATCAGAGGAGAGCCAACAGCAGTGGATTCACTGATCTCTGTGATGTATTCGGCCTCTGGAAATTTTGGAGGGGTTCGATCAGAGGGTCTAATGCGGACGTGTACCGTAGCAGAGTCTTTAAGCTGCGGGAACCCCTGATCTTCTGCCTTTACAATAAGAGTAAACCGATCCTGCCTGGATGGGTCCAGTTTCTGGGCAACGGTAATAATTCCAGAATATGGGTCAATGCTGAAGAAACCTTCCCCATTACCTGCAAGAAGAGAAATTACAAAGTGAAGAACGCAGACACCCTATTGGTGTTGGTTTTTTGAACCTCTTTTCCATAGATGCTCCTGATTTCAGACCTAATTAACGTCTGTTTCTTTCACTGGGAGACAATAATCTTCATTAATTTCTAAATAATTTTCATTCTAAGAACAATGAACCCATTGAGATCTATGAGCTAACTTTTAAATCAATCAAAATGTAAATTAGAGATAAATACCCTTCTAATTTGAGCATATTTAGTGGTGGTAGAGCATGTGCTTGAAGCTTTTGCCTCGTGTGCAGAACGTGGTAGCACAGACTGTACTAGTTGCTTCAAGCCCTGTCATGCTTATAATTACCAATACTTCAGGAGCAATTAAATTCCTCAGACCTTGATCTACATTGCAATGGGAAAGATGGAGCAAAGGATGGCTTGTCTCCTGCAAAGAGTTTACCTGCTAAATAAGCAGTGTGGCACAGCCATAAATATTTAAGTTTTAACCTCTAGAGTGAATAATAAAATACTTGCCCACTGAGCTTGTACAACCCAAAAAGACCATCAACTAATGCTGAGAGGGTGCTCACCTTTCCTCAAGGATGTATTTCTTGGTAGAACTGGTGGAAGTGATGATGACTGCTATGGGAATGGGAGTACTTTTGCCTAACAACTGGACAAGGATCTCTCCCTCAGTTCCCATGGATGGGAAGAGAAGATTTTAAGTTGTTCTAGCTCGTTCAGTCACATTTTTTCTTAGACCTGTGACTCAACATTGAACTGTCTTCCTAAGGAAGGATGCTTTTTCCATAATATGGAAATTTCCGTAATGTGGAAATTACTTGCTTACTCTAGATTTTCTCTGGATAGGAAAAAAATCATGTTTTAGCAATGTGTAGCCATTTACTGTTCTTTGCAACAGCTAGAGGAAGCTGGTCAACTGTCTGGCCACTAGCTAGACCATGGAAATGCAAGCATGTTCATAGCCTAAACTGTCTTGTTACATGGTTCTTACCTGCCTGAAGCGAGTAGTGGATTTCAGCATTGGCTCCTTGGTCCTGATCAAGGGCTCTGACTTGTATAACCTCTGTGCCCACCACTGCTGAGTCCAGCACTTCAGCTTCATAATGGATGCTGCTGAACTGTGGAGGGTGAAGGTTGCAGTTCTCCACATGGATCATGACCCGAACAAAGTTCCTCTTGATGGGGACCTCCTGGTCTCGTACCTGAATGACAGAGGAAGAGCAGGTATGGTCACATCAGGGAGTAGGCAGCCTTTCCTGTACCAGGCTTCCAAGTAGCTCATCAGGACTCTTACAGAGGGTGGCGTGTTTCAGTGGTACCAACCCCTTGGGTGGGAATGAGCCTGTAAGTTTCAGCACCAAAACTCAGCTTTGGACTTGAAACCAAACATTAACAATTATCCACTGTGCTTTCTTGTACAAGAATCCAGTGGCCCTCCAATGAAATTAGCAGGTGATGGGCTCAGCACACATTTAGAGGAAAGCAGGGTGTTACCTAGATTTATCCAGGATGGTTATATAGTAAAGGTTAACACCCTGCTTTCCTCTTCCCTGTTGTTCTAGACAAATCCTCAAAGACTAGAACCAGTCTGAATTTCTCCAGAGACCCATATATGCTGGAGAACCTGATAGACTCAGCAGGGTTTGGCTGGGACTCACCATCACTGTTAGGGTGTGTTGTGGCATGGGCTGGGAACTGAAGCCTTCTGCTGTTGTGAGGACCCCACTGCTTGGATCCAACTGGAAAAGTCTTGTGCTTTTGGTGTCCACGCTGCCATGGATGGTGTAGATGAGCCCCTTGCCTTTGTCCTTGTCTGTTGCACTGACTCGAAGGATTTCTCTCCCCGAGGGGGTATCTTCAGGAATCCTCACCTCATAATGGCTCTCCAGGAACTGGGGACGGTGCTGGTTGATGTCAATCACATGGATAAATGCCTGTAGGGGAGACAGCACAGTGAGGGCAGCAGAGACGTGGGAGCAACCTGACTTATGCAGCCATGTAAAATCTCAGCTACCAAGCCCTCTTGGGTGTAGCAATGCTCTGAGCCCTGTAACCGTCACAGCTCCCCAACTCTTGGGGCTTTGCCATTTGTGGTAACTGGGAGCCCTTTTGACCTTCTTCTCAAGGAACTCCTGCTGTGCCTTCCCTTAGTGATTTTCAGTTTGCTTCCTCTCATTTTTTTTTAATCTCTCCAATCTGGCAAGCCATTCAGACTGAACGTGCCTGCACTTGGCACACGGAGAAACCGTCACAGCCTGCTGTGGAAAGTAGCAGTTGCTCAGCTGTGGTGCCAGCTTTGCTGGCTGGTACCTCCACACCAGCACTCATTAATTACACACCAGAAAGCTGACAGAGAGGGGACGTTTGGTAAAGGAAGCGGGGGGCTGGCCTATCTCAAGAGCAGCACATGTGCAGAAGCAAAGTTTGTGGTCTACACTTTTTAGCCCCATCTTCCCCTCTGCATTTAACAGCAAACCCCTGTGAATGGCCTGCCTAAATGCTGCCTGGAAAGTGACCTAGTTTCTTCTGTTTGGTCTCCTACACTGCCTGTCCTGACCCCCCTACTGAAGTGTTGTCTGCATCTTAGGAAGTCCCAACCAAGTGTAATAATTTGCTTCCTTTAGCAAACCTGAACACGCCATGCGTGTTTTGCACAAGCAGGCTTTTTGACATCTGCTTGCGGCCTTGAGTGCCAAAATAAACGTAGGGATGAGATGCAAGGTGGCAGGGAATGCGCACCAGGCAAGGTGGGGCTTTGTTTGTTTATTTGGAACAATACTTGAAGATAGTTGAGATAGATAGCTGTCCATGTTCCTCACTCATCATCCCCGCAAACCTCTGCAGTGAATTTCCCACGATAAGCATCACTGATGGGTGACTCACGTTCTAGGTCTTCCTGTGCAGCGAGGGTTGGATTTTTGGATGCTTCTTATGTGTGGAGAAAAAGGCTGGTGAAAGATCAAGCCCTGAATACCCCTCCTGAGGGTAGGTAAAGATGGGCAAATCTCAGCAGCCATTTTAACGGGCTTGGGGACATGCCTGAGAGCAGCGTGCCTGCTTTCACCAGCGCTTGCTTTTCATGTGGCAACCCAGAGGACACAGCATCTCTGCAGTTGCCCCACTCAGCCCCGTGGACCTCAGTGCTGATATGCTATCAATGTTCCACGCACTTGGAGTAGCACAGGGCAGGGCCTCACCTCACCTCTTGCAGATACGCCTGTGCTGGCTTTCCATAGGCTAGCAAGTCCCAGGAATACCCCTTGGCAAGGTACCATGGACCCAAGCCTGATCTAATTGCTTATGTGTTTCCCTTATGTCTTAGCATGTTGTCCCAGCCATGTTGTAGTTCAGCCTGAGCAGCTGAGAACAAGTTGAGGTCTGAGAGTGTGAAATGCCACCCTAGCTTGGCTGGTGGTGTAGATGTGTCCTTGAGTGCTGGCTGTGATCAACAGGAAAGGCCTGGGCTTTCCTAGATCATTTGTGTTTCCAACAACATAAAAAAAATCTTAGCTTGGTACTTAGGAAAGACTTGGGCCACTGTGTGATGTAAGATCACAACGTAAGGAGATTCTTGTGCCTGGCACCTGACCCAGAGCTCAGTGGGGTCAGAAGAAAGATTCCCTTTGGCATATACTCACTCTAGATGGGGTCTCTACTAAATTAAAAAAACGTTACCTGGGTTTTGATGGTAGTGGACCCATCAGTGACTTCTATTGTGAGGTTATAGCTTGACTTCTTCCTTGCATCAAGGGGTCTTGCAATGACCATGCTGCCTGTGCTCTTTTCAATGTCAAAATCCATGTCATCATCACCACCTGGGATAAGGGAGAGATAAGAAAAGGAAATGGGGGGGCAGTTACAGTTAGATTTCTGTCTGGAGCAAACTGCAGGTGCCGGCAGCCTCTGCAGGGGAAGGGATTCCGGGAGCTGCCTGGAGATCCAAAGGATGAGGAATTCCCCTCCAGACACCATACACAAACCACACAAGGAGCTCATGCCCAGCCACAGATATGTGGCATGCCAGGCAATATACCTTGAATGGGGATGTGTAGGCATTCACTCTAGCTGTACCTCTTTGGCCACAGCTAGATTGGGGACAGTGCCATAGGTGAGATTTCCCCCAAATCTGGAAACTCAACACAAAATGTGCTAGATGGACACAGGGGACAGAGAGGACATGGAGAAGCTGGACAAAGAAGTAGTCACAGATGGTGACAAAAGAGTACGAAAGGGAAGGTGAGGGGAATTAGAGAAAACGAGGAGGAGGAGAGACGGGGAAAGGATGCATGTATGCATATGATGTCCTAGCTAGATTTGCAGCAGGCACATTTGAGCATTGATTTATTTGCACAAGGTCTCCAGCTATGCAGCATCACAGGCTTAGCATGGATCAGGGACCTGTAGGGCTGAACAATGGTCTTGCTGGCTTCCAATTCAAGGTCACACTGTGGGCGTAGCAGCGATGGTCTTCATTGCCACGGTTGGGAGCCTGTGAGCTACCTGAAGAAGCCCAATACTTGAACAGTTGGGGAGGCAGACGGTGCTTCCAGGGTGAGCGTAGCCTGTTGCCTCCAACCCAGATGGCTGCGTAGTGCAGGGAACCACAGGCCTGAGCAGCTCAGCAGCAGAAGGCTGTCCCTCATGCTATTGTTGTTCAGCCCTGGCGTGGCAGCTCCTTTCTCATGCCTCGCTTGCTGGTGGTCTGTTAGTTCTCTATTGCATGTGAAACACCGCTACGCTGTTCTGAGATATGAAGAGGTAGAAGCAGTTTTCTGCGATTTATTCCAGGTCTCAGCTTCTCCTTTCCTGGCTACTGGATGCTCTGGATTCTGGTTTATTCTCTTACCAGCTGGGAAAACCTTGGCTGGTTGTTAAATTACACATCTTCCCTTGAGGGAGAGATGCAGTGGTTGCCAGCCATCTGGACCAACCATTTTCCTGCTGGGAAGGAGACAGAAAGAAGTGGAGAGAGAGGAAAAGAGAGACCCATGGATGCCTTTCCCTGAGAAAAGAGAGAAGGGCTCCCTTTGCACGGTGCCAAAGGGAAAGAGGAAGCCCAGGAAAGGAAAGAGATGAAGAAAGATGCTGCTTTGTCAGAGTTTTTGCAGACACCATCAACCCCAGTGACAGAGCCTTTGTGGACTGGGAAAGGCAAGTTTTTGAATGAGGTGCTGAAGGGTCCTGGATCTCTGCATCACCTGCTCGGTTGCCAGCTACCGTGATGCCTTGCTTCCCTAGTAGGGACAATGAAATCCTGTCCTCTCCCACCAGTATAGAAACCAAGAGAGCCCTGAGTAGCACTTGGTGCACTAGGAACTGGCAAAGATGAGGTCGCGCATACACGCAAGCACTCAGCAGGGAAACGATGGGATAACATTCAGAGAAATATACCGTTAATTCTGCAAACCCAAGCAGACAGTACTAATACCAGATAAGCCTTGCACTGATATTGTCTGCTCCTTGTAGCATTGTATCTCTTGTAGCTTAATTGTATTTATACCCTATTATCCCTGCCCTAACATAGTAATGGGAAAAACTATTCACTCGCCCAATTAAGGCTTTGTCTGACGAGGGCAAGCCCTGCAGGCAGTGTCAGGGAAAGGCTGTGCAAGACAGATTGGGGCACCGCTTCAAAACACCAAATTAAATCAGCACAATTGGCCCTCGTTCATAGGACCAGTTCTGCACACGCGCTGCCTGACGAGTCCCCTGGGGTGACAGCCCACGTCCCCTCTGCCCTAGCATCGTGTGTCTTAGAGGACGCCCTAGAGCTCCTTCATGTTTCATGTCTAAGTCATTCCTGGGATGCCGTGGCGTGGAAGGGAGAGCCCCACGAGTTAAGTCAGACCAGGTCTTTGAGGAATCCTTCCTTCTCAAAGTCCCCGTCGAGACTATGGGCTCAGCAGGGAGGGAAAAACGGCGGGTGTCTGCAAGACCCAGCCAGACACCTGGATTGTCGCAGGCTGTCTTACCACAACCAACAGTGTCATTCGATTCCCAGGAGGAGCTGGGACTGGCATGCCCTGCCTTTCATGCGACATCGGAGAACACCTCAAACACTGGCAAGTCCCAGAATGTCATTTAAGAAGTGTGTTAGATAATTGCACTTGGCACTGGAGCCCTTGGACGGGCAGCTTTGTCTATGGCTGTTTAAGCCTTTGGTGTCTGTGAGAAAGCTTTCCCTGTAGCTCACCTACAGCTAAAGCAAACAACTTCATTAGCTCAGGCATGTGAGTGCTGAAAGCCAAGGGAGCTGGGGCAAATGCTCCCAGACACCACTGCCCTGGTTTAATTTCTGTGTCTCACCTGTGATATTAAACCACACTTGGCTGGGGCCCATTTCAATGCTGATCACTCCTACCATATGGTTTACAGGATCTGTTTCCATCACGGCAAAGTTAAAATGGGGTTCATCGAAAGCTAGTGGCTCCGAGGAAGGGCCGGGCCGGGTGACCCAGCTGATGTGAAGCCGCACGTGGGAGGAAAGTGGTGGGCTGCCGCCGTCTGTTGCCTTGACCTGCCGGGAAATGCACGTGCAGTCAGGGAGAAGGCTGGTTTAGCCCATGGGACCACCATGGGAAGCTGCTTCTCCCACCCACCAGGAGTTTCAGGTCTGAGTGCACCCAAAATCCCACAAACAAACCTTGACCCAGTGGCCTGTGCTCTGGCTGATTCCAAGGTAGAGCTGTGCAACCCAAATTCTGCTTGACCATCAAGCAAATCTGCCAAGCTCAATCCACAGCAGAGACCTGGATCACAAGCCTCATTGCAAGGACCCACAGAGTGTGGGAGAGTTTTAAACCCGTATCCAAGTCCCATGGCCTGATCAGACTGCCAAATGGAGGCACTGCTGAAACCCAAAGACTGTTCAGGTTCGGGTCCACATCCATATGGGCTTGTGGATCACTGCGTTCATCTCTCAGACTGGGTTGGACAGTTAATTTTAAATTTATCCTCCATTTTTAATAGGTTCTTACCTTCTGCATTTCCCATCATTCCCTGCCAGTTTCTCTCCCTGTAACCCAAGTCTGTCTCATTCAAGCTCTCCTTCCACTGCTGCATTGTCTCCATCTCTTTCCTTCTTTTATCTTTTCTGTTTCTGCAGCCTTTCCTCTCTTTCCCACTCCACCCATCTCTTCCCATTGGGTCTCTCTGTTTCCCTCTCCTCTCACCGTGAGTATGTTGTATTCGGAGGCAGGAAAAGCTTTCCTGGAGAACACCATGCCGGTTATGGGGTTGATGGTAAATATCCCTTCCTCCTCCTCCTCAATGGTGTAGGTGATCTGGCTGTTCTGGCCCTGGTCCCGGTCCGAAGCAATCAGCCTGTAGACTGGCAGCGGCGTCTCCGAGGCGTCTCTCTCAGGGAGCTGCACCATGAAGAGCTTGTGGGGGAAACTGGGAGGACTGTCGTTGGCATCCAGGACTTGTATCACGACTCTGCTGGTGGACTTCAGGGCTGGCTCTCCGTTGTCGGAAACGGCCACCTGCCAGCAAGCAAAGGGAGTAGGTGGCAGAGCTCTGTCGTGACCTAGGACATGAGCAGCCAGCCTTCATCCTGATGGGCAATGACTAAACTAGGGTTTTTGTGTGGATCTGCATTTGTATCTCAACATTTTCAGAGGCATTGCTCCTCTCTGCAGGGTAAAATCTGGTGGCTGTAGCTGGCACTGTGCAAGGCTTGTGCATGCACAGGGAGACGTGTCTGCAGGGCTCCTGCTTGCAGTTGCTCTGGGCAGTGGGTCAGATTGGTCATTAAGGGTCACACAACTGAAAATATTTGTATTGCAATGGCTTGGCAAATTATCACCCATCCTCACTTTGCTGTGCCTGTGCACGCTCTCAGCATGTTGCATTGCAGAGAGAAATGTATTATCCTCAATCACCCTGATAGACTGAAACACCTCAAGATCCCTCTAATGTAAATACGTATAGCTTGGAGCAGCTAAGGATGCGGGCTGGTAACACACAGCTACACAGCAATGTCTGATACAATGAGATAAATGAGGGTGGATTTTGCTGGCTTGCTCTTTCCCCCATAATTTATTATCCATCCTGCTAGAGGACAATTCCAGTCCTCTTCCTGCATTCCCACAGCTTCCAGAACAGGCCTTTTGCTCCAGTCTTCAGTAAGGAAATAATAAACCCTGCAGTACTGCTGCAGCTGTCTCTTAGGCCAACGCACACCATTTAATTAAGTTTCCCAGCAGTTGGGAGCTGATGGGATGAGATTCTTTCTCTGTGCTCCAACTTGCAAGGAAAGCTCTTTGAGGACTTAATACACTTGTAGGTAAATAAAGCTAATTACAATCATCATTACCCACCTCTAGGATATGTTCAGCCTTGTATTCTCGATCCAGCTGCCGTGAAGTCGTAGAAATCAGACCTGCCAAGAAAGAAACCCTTTGAGCTCCAAGACTTAGCGTCCGAGGAAAGCTAGGGCTGATCAAATCCCCGCACGCCCCGCATCAGCCTGCCCGCCCATCCTGTTTCAGGTTCCCTTTGTGATCAGAGGAGAAAGACAGATACCCCCAGAAGGCAAGTTGTCCACTTCCAGCGAGAATCCCTGCGTGGAGGTGCTGCTCTCTCTCCTCCGATTACAGAGACCACAGAGGAGGTGGGACACCTACCAGCTGCCTACATCAGTTGAGGGTTGTCAAGGCATTTGGTAAGAAAGGCTGCAGGACCGTGAAAACAAAACTTTTCTTATGCCTCTAAGTAAGAAACATTCTCAATATGCTGGCACAAGTTTGGCTTCTTAAGAAGTCTTGACTCCTATTTTCCCTGTGCTGAACCTTGCTCTTTGTAATTTACAGTGTTTTGACAAAAGTTCGTCTTCTTGCTTGGGAAATACCCTCTAATCTACTGCTAGAACAAATGCATTCAAGCTAAAAGTAAGGTACACAGTTGATAATAATGTTGGTATATTATTTAAGCCTTGCTGAGACACAGGATGAATCCTCTAACAATTGCAAGATTTGAGGGATTTCTAAAAAATACACACTAGTTTAACTGCAGGGAATAGGTTGGATGCAGGAGGGAGGAATTGTGGCTATAATAAACCAGAACTTAAACAAAATCATCATAATTGCCTCTTTTTGGCCTGTCAATGACTAAGCTGAGTAGATGCAAGCGTGGAAAGGATCGAGTTGAGGCTTGGGTTTTGACATCTGGTTTGATAATAGTCCTTATCAAGTGCCTTGGCTCTTCACCTTTGGGGAAAAGCAGATCTAGACCATTTTCACAACTGCTTTACAGGTGATGGAAGTTGTATATATAATGCATGATTTTCTGACAGTCATCAAGTCTGACACCTGTGAGTGTTTTTTTCCGTTCCTCGCATCTCCTGCTCCCAGCGGTCACTGTTATCATGGTGTTTATTCCTCGCAAAGAGAAGTCCTGCGTCCTCGCACAAACAAAAGGCAGGGTGAATTTTCCTGACCACCGCAAGCAGTGATGCAGGCTCATGCTACTCTGGGAAATGCTTTGCATGGGAGGTGGTGTGCATCTGCAGTGGTGTGAGCACGTGCACTTGTGCATCCTGAAAGACTTGTAAATCAGAGTTGCTTGAACACATCTCAACTCTCATTTTTGGTCCAAAGCCAAAAAGTTTTAATTAATAGTATTGTATTCAGTTGTATCATATTCGGTGTATTGGTGTCTGAGCATGATAGGCAGGAGAGAATTTCAAATGGCTGCAGGAAACACCAGGCGGCGGAAGGAGGGAGCAAGGAGCAGCTGCTTGGAACAAGACTATTGTTAACTGTTTCCACTTGTTCTCTGGGATTATTCGTATTTGGCGCCAGCTGCTGCACTAAACATTTATTTGATGCCTTTAAAATCATAAATCAACACTCCTTAATGTATTATGACAAGATGATTTGATAGACTGTGTTTGCATGTATGTCATGGATTTTTTTTCTTCTCCCTAATCTTCCTTTTGACATCTCGGCAGGTGAAGGGGACTCAGCAGTGGCCTGAGAGCACAGTGGCTGAGGAGCTTTTGAACCTCTCCCAGGCTCGTGGGAGGCTGTAGGGCTCCAATAGCAACAAAACTCTTCATATGCATGGAAACGCTGTCTTAATAGGGGCCTAAAGAAGGAATTGCATCAGCGGTTCACCGATGCTCCTGTCCACATTGCCAATAGGTTGGCTAGGGCAGGGAAGCAAAGCCTAAAACTCCAGCTCCCTCAGGAGATGGTTCATAATTTTGGCCTAACAAGCCCATAGGACACATAGCTAGATATTGACAACAGAGCCACCCAACACCTGTGCGCACACTGGGGATATTTTTAGTCTATCAGATTGCAAAATTTAGTTGCAACAGACTAATACCTTGTTTGCACTTGGTTACTGCATGCCAGCTGATGGAAGGTAACTTAAACCACTCTGAAGTGATTATTTGGATTTGCCTGCCCACACCCTGAAATTCTTTCATGACCTAATGATAAAAATGGAAGAAAACAGGATCGTAGCTGAGCTTTCTAGAGCTGGAGAAGAAGGACTGCAGTGCAGGAAGATGAACTGGAACTTAATGACTACCTTAAATGTCTGTACCACTGAAGATGCTCAGATGTCCTGAGGAGTAAGAGCTGACTCTACTCTCTTTCACAGACCTGTACCATATCCCAGCTGGGAGTCTTACCAGATGGCATTTTTGGGTTTAGCTTCATATCTGTTGAGCCACAAGTCAAAGGGTTGGCTTCTCCTCCTGATTCCAGGCCAACTCCCTTTGTCCCCTACCCTGGGCCCAATCGTGGCTCCCGGTTCCCCTCTCCAGAGCCATTTACCACTCTGCCTTGAGATCAGAAAGCCCTTGTGGTTAACGGTTAATCACTCTAATTCCCATACGGAGCCATGGTGCTATGTGGCTGCCAAGATGCACAAACTGCCAGCAGTGTTCACACAGCAGCTGAGCATCCAGAGACAGGGAGACGGGGATCAGACGTGGTGCTCGAGAGAAGCCAGCTGGAATTAATGCATATTTTTATTTGTTGCTACTTGGTTATACACCCTGTGAAGCCAGAGGGCTAAAATGGAAGTGGAAACTGTTATTAAAGGGGAACTGCTGTCAGCTTTCGTGGCCCGGGGAAACAGTTCCTCGGTTCTTTTCTGCTGCCACCTACAAGGACCTGGGAAGTGCACGTTTAGTTTTTAATGAGAGTGTTTTGTGTGTGCATGTGCACATGTGCGAGTTATCAGTGCAGTCCCTGCCCCTCTGGAAAACACCAGCTAGCCTGTCCCACAGGACTTGCGATCGAGTGGGTGTCCTTTATTTGTGTTCTTGTATGTGGCCCTGAAGGTTTCTGCTGAGTCCTAGAGACTGAACAAAACTGTCAAAAGTCCTAATTGCACTTGGCAGATTAGCCAAGCTCTGCATTCACCTGAAGGTCCAGAAATTATCCCTTCTGTTGCTTGCATACAAACAGGCACAAGCTCTGCTCTTGCAGCCTATCTACACACAGCAGTGGGAAAGGACTGTAATTCTCCTGCTTGCTGCCTGGAAAGGGGAGAGGGGAAAGCTGGTCGTGTTGGAACAGGAGCAGCAGAATTAACAGTGCATTGTTGTCAGGGAACAAAAAATAATAATAACCTCTGCTGGCAAGAGCAGGGCTGGGGTGGAGGTTGCTGGCCCCCTGCCCTCGCTGCAGGGAAGAAAATCTAAGGTAGTTAAAATAGCCAGAATCAGGTTTGCAGGCATTGGGGCTTTCACAAGAGCCTGAGAAGGGAAGAGGTTGTTCTCCTGAAATCCTCTTTCTGTTGTGTCACTGTTGCTTCCATTTCACCTTCTCTTCTCTCTTCTTCTCCTCCTACCACCTCCCGTCTTGTTCTGACCCTGCTTTGCACTACTCCATGCTCAGCTGGAGCTGGTGGTATGTTGGCTCGGGGAGCAGCAGTGCAACCATCCCTCAGACTTAAAGAGCAGGCTGTGTCTGGATGTCCTTCCATGCAGAGAAATGCTGGGAACCACAGGCATCCTGGGGAAGCCCGTGGACACTGACACAGCAGGAGAAGGATAAGAAGAACAAGCACTAGATAAGAGATGGAGATTAATAGTCCAGGGTAAAAGGATTCTCCAAACAGCCTTTCAGTGGGATGAATGGCTTCATCCTGACTCTTCCTGCCACAGCCTCCCAATTCCTCCCGGTCCTGTCTGGACTGGAACCCCCTTCACACCAGGGACTGCAAACCCTGCACAAAACAAGCTGAAAACCTTTCCAGCAAAAGAATACCCCAAACCCTACTATCTGCCCATCTCTCCATGTATCTATCTATCTCTCTGTCTCCCACAAACACTGCTCTGCACCAGCTGCCAGGCTGGGCTGGAGAGATTCCATCGCCGATGGCAGAAAGCTTTCATCTCACTGCGCAGTTTTATTCCCTCTTCTCATTAGCCTTTCATTTATTTTCCCTCTTTTTTCTCCACCCTTTTTAGGGAACTGAGAGCTGGAAGAGCTTAGAGCCCTTCTGTGGTAGTTCAGGGATGCTGGAGGAGCCAAGCTCTGCTGAGAGACAGTTATCATGACCATTCCTGTCTCCTTGCAAGGCCTCAGGAGGAACAGCCAAGGGGCCTTGCTGGATACGTGTCCACTGGCCAACCCACCCCCGTGTCGAGATACTGGATCAAACACACAACAAGCCGGTTCCAGGACCAGAAATAAGTTACTTGCGATAAGTGTGGCACTGTGCCCTGAATAATTATCCAGGGCTATTCTGCAGGGTTATTCTGGGTGTAGACGTGTCTGTTGTAGCAGTAAATCGGGACCTTAATTCCTATTAGCGCACAAGATGAGAACAAGGTTCCTCCTCTTCTCCTTCTGCCAAGGGGCTCCTACCAGGAACGCCCTACCTTAGGCGAGACCCAGGCTGACCTCTGGCCCTCTCATGCTCTGGCTTATTTCAGTGCCGATGTGACTTACTTTTTCTTTGATGACAGCGTGGGATAGAAGAGAAGAGGTCTCAATCACAGTTTTCTCCGCATGTAGGAGCCTCCCTTCTCATCCGAGTGCCGGAGAAACTCCTGACACATGCAGATTATCCTGTCCTTTGCTCAAATCGTGTGACTAAAAGCAGCAGCCTCTGTGGTTTCCTCTTGAAACTTCAATCTTTATCATTGAATAATGTGACAGAGGTTCAGCTTCAGCACAGATAAGCAGTTCTGCCTACTCAAACTCTTTTACTGTCATAGGATTTGGGATTGACCACGGAAGGAGTATTAGCAATCTGGATCATATAGATCTCTGGTATTTCAAGAACTGAAATATTTCTGTGTCTTTTTGTGATCATTTCCTCTAGGCAGTGAAAGAAGAGATGTATTTGAAAAACAAAGGACATGTCCTAACTAAAAATCCAGAATAAGCCTCAGTGGTCTAGTAGTCCTATAGGGCTCAGATACTTGCAGTGCTTTCTGTTTTCTTCTGTTCAAATGTAAGTCATTTGATTTGCACTGCACTGGGATAACTCTTTTTTTTTTCAATACAATCCTGCACTGATGTGAATGACCAGGAACTGAAAGACCAGCGGTTTATCTTCCAACGCTGCACTACCAGGCTGAGACCAAAGATTATATTTTTATTCTACTTAACGAAGCAACTGTCATGCCCTCATCTGCAGAATGAAAATATCACAGGGTTCCCAATAAGCTGCCTACAGCCCTGAAATTTAGACAAGCTGTGGTATTCCTTCTGGCAGTAGTAGCAGATGACTTCTCTTTAGATACTGTAAGCATGAGGATACAAACTGCTCAGTTTATGCCAATGTTTGGAGGTAATTATTTGTTCATTTGGGTGACATGCAAGTAAAACAATGGATAACTGGATCCTCATCAGGCTTGGAAGCAAGTCCTTAAACAACCTCCAAGCTCAAGGTTTAAAGAAGAGACCTCCAGCAGCTGTCCAAGAGATAAGATCAGCTCATGAGTTTCTTACAGGACTGACAAACTTATCACTCTTCACATGCAAATTACCTGACTGTAGAGAGGGATAGATAGGAGATGACTCATAGAGAGCTTTTTTTGTCTAAGATGGGAATTAAAGGGTTGGCTTAGATATGAGGTGTCTCATTAGCAAATGCTCAGATTTTGCCAGTGTCGCTTGTTTTACCATAAAACACAGCAGCCTTGGAGCATGGCTTTGTAGGGCTGCACTCACAGTGGGGTGAAAGTTTTGCCTGCAGCATTGAGAGGGCTGAATTTCCCCCAGGGTGCATGGGTGCAAGCTGGAGCTCAGCAGGTGAGGCGAGCTAGCCTGGTGTCCTGATAGCCATTTCTGGTCCACATCCCATCAAAAAGTCAGTGGTCTTTTAAAACAGGGCCTCTGAAGGCACCTCTCCATGGAGATCAGCATTTGTGCAAGCTGTCCATGGGGCTTAGTTGTGCATAGTCATTTGGACTATGGGGGAAAGTTGGATGCACAGCAATGCCCTGACCTGGCTGAAAAGCTTCTGAGAGTGGAGGTAGCTCCAACTGGGGGTAGCAGTGGTCAGAATTAGCTGACATCTCCCAAGTGTATCTACATGGTGCCAAATAGAGACACCCTGCAACCAGAAGGATTTCAGTGTTCAACATAACAATTTCTTTCTAAACACCCTGCTCCTAGCCAGTTGTAGAGGACTGCCAGATAGCAGATAAGCCACAGGTGACACCTCATTGAGAGCTGCTCTAGCCTTTTTCAATACATTCACTTCCTTTCTCGTCTGAGAGCAGGCTTCTATCCTGCTGCAGTAGGTGAACTGCTTTTATCATCCACAGGAGATCAAAGTCATGCAATTAATCCTCTCCCATACTCAGGCTCTGCGCCCTCCCTTCCCTCTTCTCCCAGGAACTGATGGAGTGAAGGGCTCGGCACAGCTTTCCTTGCCAGACTGGCCCAATGTCAGCTCTGCTGGGATAGTTTGAGGAAGCTGTTTACACAAAACATCAGTGGGTTTTTGATGGCTCTGAAAGATCTGGTAATTAATCCTCAGATGAAAGATACAGTCTAGGAAGATGGCAGAAGAGGCTTACTACACTTACTACATTAATAGCGCCGGAGAACGGGTGGAGCCTTTAAATACAGTGGGATTCATTTTTATTAATCCTGCCCTGGTCTGTCTCACGAACAGATAGTCACCTCCAGAAGGGTGTTTCTTGGCTCAGGCTGTGCAAAAGGGCAGTTGTTTATAAGGGGGAAGATTAAAAGCAACTGCTTGATTCTGCTTAGGGCTTTGAAAGTAGCACATTTGTGTCATTCTAAGAGCCATCTGGATGCAAATGGCAGCCCTCAGGTTGAGGGTTTCAATCCTCAGCCTCCCCACACAGTGCATTTGGAGACCGGGACTTTTGCTGCGGAAGGAAGGTGTGACAAAGGCAGCTGTGTGGGCTGTTTACATTGAATATGTAACATCCTCTGGGCACTTGGAAGCCTCAAAAACAGATGCTGAATTGGGTCAGTCTTACCTGTAATGAGGTTAATAGTGAAGAGCCCTTGAGGATTTCCAGTTAGGATGTGAAAAGTCAGTTTTCCCTCTGAGCTAGAGTCTGGATCTAAGGCATCCAGCTGAAGGACAGACGTGTTTGGTGGGGAATTCTCCATCACAGAGGCATAGAAGACAGGTCTGGACATCTGAGGTGGGTTGTCATTGGTATCGGTGACTTCAATATAAATTTCAGTCACAGAAGACAGAGGAATTGTTCCCAGGTCAAGAGCTAGCACTGTCAGCCAGTAGTGAGACGTTCCTTCTCGGTCGAGTGGTCCTATGGTCCGGATGGTGCCTAGAAGAATGACAGAAAGTGCTTGTGAGGGATTTAAGGAACTCAGACCACTTCGTCCTTAATGCCAGACCAGTCTGTGTCTCTAGTCTGCTTCCTGGTCTTTGCTGCAGACATAAACTGTGGCACCAACCTTTTATGGCTGTGAGATTGTGTGGAAGGTGAGGGCTTGTTTGTGCTGGGGGTAATGTGGTACACAAGTGAAAGGGAAGACCGGTACTTTGGGGGAGGACAGACATTGATTTTCCTTTATTTTAAGGAGACAAACCCCGCTTGCTCCTCCCCAGATACAGGGATGCACGTTGTACATCCCTGCACAAGCAAGAAAGATTTGAATGCACGGAACTTTGTAAATAGAGACAATATAGAAATGTCCTATTGGGTCAAAAAATGAGGCCAAACACAGCACATAGTTTAAACCTTTAAGGTACACCATTAAACTAAGCTGTCATTACCTGTGTCCTTTTCAATGTGGAAGACAGACAGGCCAGTGCCCTCTCGGAGGAAATATTGAACCTCTCCATCTTTCCCCTTATCAATATCTTTCGCTGTGACCATCATCACTGATGTGCCCTCAGGGCTGTTCTCCTGCACCCAGCCTTTGAAGACAAAGGAGGCAAAGCGTGGTGGGTGCAAGTTCTCGTTGACATCGAGGATGTTCACTTCCAGGTGGCAGAGGGAAGAGCGAGAGAAGGGCTTCCCACCGTCACTGACCTGCACGGTTAGATTGTAAGAGTCCTTCTTCTCATAGTCCAGCTCCTTCTCCAACCGGAGTGCCCCAGTGAGCTTGTCCACATGAAACATCATCTCCTCATCATTAATGAGGCTGTACCTCACCTCACCCCCAGAGCCAGCGTCTGGGTCAAAAGCCTCCAGAAACAGGAGAATGGTTCCCACGGGCAGGTCCTCTGGGACCTTCACACTGTTGAGGGCTGGGAGGCATTGCGGGGTGTTGTCATTTATATCCTCCAGAGTCACAATGAGATCCATAACGGAGAACAGCTGGTAGCCTGTTTTGGGCTGGTCCCTAGCTTCTATTTTCAGCACATAGCAAGGCCACAATTCTCTATCCAGGGGACCTGCAACTGTCACTTCTCCAGTGACACTGTTAATGGCAAACTTATTAGTGGGGGTTAGGAGAGAATATTTTATTCTCCCATTGTCATCTGTATCAGCATCTTCTGCTTTCAGTTGAGCTATTGTTGTCCCTGTTGCTACATGTTCTGGTATTGCCACCCAGTAGGCACCTTGTGGGAATTTAGGAGTGTTATCATTGGTATCCAACACATTCACAGCCAAGAGTTTCCAAGATGATTTTTGTGGTGTGCCAAGGTCGTACACAGTAATGTTAAGAATGTAGAAGCTGGTTCGTTCATGATCTAGAGGAGAAAGGACTTGAAGGAGACCCAGTTCCAGGTCAATGGTAAAGCAACTGTCATCATTTCCATCTGAGATCACATAGACCAATTTCCCGTTAAAACCAGTATCAGGATCAATAGCTGAAAGGTCAGCAATAGTTGAGTTGATGGGAACAGTCTCTATGATATCAATAGATCGTGGAAAGCTGTCATCAAACTTTGGAGCATTATGGTTTATAAGGTGCAAGTTCAGAGATGTTTCATCATCCTGCCCATGGCCTTGAGACTGAGACTCGATGGAGTGTATGATAGTTTCTGTCAGTTGTTTCAGGACTCCTGTTTCCTCACACTGCATTTTGACGGGGAGACCTTGGCTGACCACAGTGATATTTACAGACGTTGGCAAAGCGTAGTTCTCTCCATCTGTTGCAGTTATTTTCAAAGAGTAGAAAAGTGGCTGTTCAGAAGGAAGATCTCGCAGGGATATTCTAAGGGATATTACTCCAGAGATGGGATTCAGTTCAAAATGCCGTAACTCATTGCCAGACTTGATTTCATATTTGATATGTTGCAGCTCATCACTGTCGATTGCAGAGACTGTGGCCACAGGGTTCCCAACAGGAAAGTCCCGCGGGATGGTGCCACTGCAGCTTGCCTTCTCAAACACAGGAGCATTGTCATTGACATTGCTCAGCATGAGGGAAACGTACACCTCCGTTTCATGGCGGAAGGGTGAGCCCCAATCTGATGCCCACACTCGCAGGTGATACCATCTCTGCATCAACTCATAGTCCATTGACTTGGAGGTGGAAATGATGCCAGAATAGGGGTCAATGACAAAGGGAACCGATTTCTGGTTGGCTATGGTGTAGGTGACAAAGCCATTGTCTCCTTCATCTTCATCTGTAGCCCTTACTGTTAAGACACTGGTACCAGGAGGAACATTTTCATCAAAGGCCCCGCGGTATGAAGACTGACTAAAACTTGGAGCGTGATTGTTGCAGTCAGTGATGTCAATGACAACCGTTGTGGATGTGTGACTGTTAACAGTTGTAACTTCAAGTTCAAAATGAGACTGCTCATGGAAGTCCATTGCTCTGACTGTAGTTATCAGTCCAGTGTGAGGATTGATTTTAAAGCTTGTGCTGTCAGGAGTAGGTCTCAAAATATATTTAAGATTTGGGAAGACTGGTGTGATTTTCACCATAACAACTTGGCTTCCAGCTGGGGAAAATTCACTGAGCTGGACCCGATACACTTCTTTCTCAAATCTGGCAGAGACATACTTGGAGGGAGGTATATGGATAACTCTAATAGGAGAGAACAGTGGTGGCTTGCTCTTGTCCTTGGCTTGCAGACTGAGGTTGAAACCAAATGGGTAAAGTAGCCAGTTGACCTCTTTGGTTGACACAATCATGAAATCGGTGCTCCCAAAGTAGGATTTGATGACTTTGAAATGCCTTCCTGGATCTCCATCCACAAAGTCAACCGAATCTATCCCTGCTACTGAGTCACCACTTTCTACAGACAGAGTTGCATAGATAAAGTCTTCAGCTGAGTCAGGTGGTGTCACCTTCACCGAAGAGATAGAGGGGGGTTTCCTAGCAGATGGCTCCACTTGGATCATGAGACTAGCCAGGTTCCCAAAGCCATTCCCCTCTGTGATCTTTCTCATTCTGTCCACAGCCAAAACTTGCAGATGGTGCCTGCCTCGATGGGTGCTGTTCAGCCTACCTGTGGTCATAACTGCTCCCGTGGTGGGGTGGACGGTGAATAGGTCAGACTTGGTGTTGAGGGCGTAGTAGAACTCAGCGTTCTGGCCAGTGTCAGCGTCCGTGGCACTGAGCGTGCTGATCACCGTTTTCAGAGGAGTGTCTTCTCTGATGGACACTTTGTAGGAGGGGGGTGAAAAGAGAGGTTTCAAGTCATTTCTGTCCAGAATGTGGATCAAGACTTTGGCCCAGGCCTCATAGGCAAAGGTGCTCTCTGTAGCCTTGATTATTAACATATAATTGTCTTTGACCTCCCGGTTTAAAAGTGCTGTGTTGCTGCTCCTGGTTCTTATTCTCAAGAAGCAGAAATCCCCGATCACGTGCTCCTCTGTTTTAAAGAGACCGGTGTTGTCTCCAGAGGCTATTCTGTATCTGATGTCCCACTCAGGGTCTGTCTTGTAAATACCCATTTTGACGTAGCTCTCCACGTAGGTCTTGGGGGCTGAATTCTCATAGATGGTGGCATTGTAGAAGAAGTGGGTGAAGTGCAGAGGGGAAGTATTGCCTTTCTCACAGCTCGCCTTGTGGACCACACAGTGCATCAGGAAAAGAGCAAAACTCAGGAAGTGCCTCTTGATAGTGACTTCCATGGTGTGGTGCCTCCTTGGGTCCTGCAGGGGTTAAAGGAAGAACATTGGTCATTTTTGTTAAGGCCAGTGTGTTAGGGGAAAAGTCCCCATGAGCTCAGCCTCAGCTCCCTGCCCTCTGTACCCTGACCTTTGGTGATGTGATTGTTATCTCAGCTCTTCTACCCTTCTGTCCCAGTGAGAGGCTGGTCCTCCCACATCCCCATGCTGGCTCAGGCCCGTTCACATTATCTCCTTCAGTTTTTGCCCTTGTAGAAGGCAAAATGTGAAAAGCCATGAGAAATGCTCTGATCAGGCTGACTTCTTATTCTGTGAACAATCTCTCCCTCCCTTCATTCTGCCTTCTCCCTAGTCAAACAGCATATTTGAACTCCCCACCCCCAATCCAAACCTCACTTCTCTTTTGTTTCTCCATCCTCCCTTCTCCATCTTAACTTCTCTCTCCACACAAGTTGTTGCAAAATATTTTCAAGAGTCAATAACAAACTGTGACTTGATGTCTCTCCCCATGGCTTGTATTCCCTTTCCTCTCCCCCTCCTACAGCAATCTGTTCTCCTTCCCCAGCAGAGATGCCCAGCTATGTTGTGCAAATTCCTTCTGAATGGCCAGCTCTACAGCTTTTTGACAGCTTTCGCTCAGGTCCTAGTCAAGTTGTATCTCAGTTATTGCAAAGTTCTTCTATTTTGCAAGTCTGACCCTGGCTGCCTCCTCTGCGTTGCTTGAAAGAGCAGATTTCTAGCAAGACACTTTGACCATGTCACCTTCAGCCATTGAGTAATCTCTCTGGTTCCTCCCCTCTCACGGCAAAGCCCCAGGGTCAGGATTCCTGCGGAGGATCTGCCATCCATGACCACCCGCCATCAGCTTCCTTCTCTAACGACTCCTGAACATCTGCGGCTCCATGATTTATCTCTGTGAACGTGGTGTATCAAAGAAGGAACTGGGAAGCACATACATGACTAACAAGGATGTAACTGTTAGTGAGCTTTGCAGAGCTTGTTAAAGGATCAAGGACTGTTTTCAAAAGCTAAGTGTGTGCTGCTGTGTGTGCATTTAGGGGTTGAAACCAGGGATAAGCTAAATATAGGTGCATATATTTCTCCTAGATATCCCAGAAGATCTTTATCTAGAACTGTTTCTTCCTCTTTTAAATTTAAATTATATATCAAGTACCTGCCAGTCATTTGGCACATTCCTAATTTAAACAGGGAAGACTTGTTTTTCCAGACACTTTTTCAGGACTCATCTCTTTAAAAGCCAGAACTAGTTCAATTTATAAGTCAAGTCAAATGTTGGGAACAAATTATCGGAGCCTAACTAACAATGTGTGTCATATTCCCTCACTGAGATAGCTAATTACCAATAAATACAAAGCTGTAAATTTGATACTTCCTTCAAATCCCTTTTTCCTTGGTAAACAGATGCCAATCATCCAGCAATCTCCCTGCTGTGGTCATTCCTTTTTGAAACAAATAGTTTGAAGATGAATTGCAGCCTATGTCACTAGGAAGTGAAACTAGCAGAGTTTGCAGAGAAGTCAACACAATTTGGATTTGCCGTAACTGACAAAATTTAGACTCTTTTTTTGATGACATCATTTCACTTCTAGGAAATACAACAGAGTTCCAAATGCACAGCAAATGAAAGAAAATCTTGGAGGACAGGGCTAGGTGATCCAGAAAGGCATGTGGGTCCTTTTGAGAAGTTGAAAACTGTGTTCTTAAAAGCTCTGCTTGTTGCTTAACAGTGCTTAAGAGTTTTGCAGCATGTAGCGACTTGCCTAGAGCTGCTCCCTTCCAACATTTTCAACTGCTGAACTTGGAAAGAAGATGTATGCATGCTGCGTGCGCGTGTGTCTACTAGGACTGTGGAGCAGGAAAAGTCACATACAATTCAGAGTAGAATAAGACAGCAGAATAAAACAGCAACAAAACCCGGTGTTATTCCATGAACAGCAGAATTAATGAAGCTGATCGCTTTGTATCTGGGCTAATTGACTTTTTAATTGAATTGTACTGAAATGGCAATGTGAACTCATCTCTTATAAGACATCAGAGAACCCACAAGGCAGAGACGTTATGAACTCCACAACCACAAGAAAAGCTGGAGCTAGAGCACATGCCTTCTCGGGCACCAGCAATTCAATATGGGAGCATAACCTTGAGCAAGGAGTGGGTTTTCTGGCATTTAGCAAGATGCAAACTTTCTTCTGAATCTCTCCTGGAATGTCCTTCACCTCACTCTTGCCTGTAGATTTCCTGACATCTAAGGAGGGCTTCACTTAGGTCAGTGTTTTTTCCTCTGTGGTGGCATTAGCAGGGTTTTACTCCTCTGTCCAGCTAATTATTTTGCAAAACCTGTCATGACCTCATATTTCTGAGAGCTTTGCTCTCAATTACAAGCTGGGCTGGAAGCAATCAATGGATTCAGCAGTTATTATGAGCGATGGAGAGTAACTACGCACATGGGGCATGAGGCAGAAGCCTCATTTCCACTGGAAATGTTCTGAAACATTGAAAGGCACAGCCAAAACTTAGGGAGAATTTTCTAGGAGGCATCACTCTCGGCTTTTGAAGTCTAATAGCTTCTCTTTGTGGCAGGACCCATGCCCAAAGCCCCAACATTAGCACACAGAGCCTGTTGTGTCCCCTGACAGCAACTGCCTGTGCTCTGAGATGTGCTATTTCACCTTCATTACCGCATGTGCATCTGCTTGGACAATTTCTGTACCAATATTGCTGGGCAAATCCTATCATTGTTTGTGCAGTTCCACACAAGCCCATGTTTGCCCTCTCTTAGTTTATCCTTTGGTAGAAGAATGAGATGGAGAGGATTGGTGACACTAGTGTCCTTCAAGAGTTGGCCTATTCCAGTTGAGTGTCCTGGGCTCCTGGGAGAGCTCGCAACTTCCCACCCCGGGACTGGAAATCATCACCTACTAGTTATAGCCTGGAGTTTCTTCTTTAGTAGGTCGCACTGGGAAACAATGGCACACTGGATGTTTCTGTTTCTCCAGCATGGTTTTAATGTAAGTTGAAGAGTAATAGGTCTCCCAGGAGATAACTGCGCAGCCCCTGCTCTGTCTGCTGTTTTGGGGATCATTTACACCACATTCACGATGAAAAACCATCCAGAAGGGCGACTGGGACATTTCCAAAGGCTGTGGTGAAGCTCAACAGAAAAATGGGGCACAGTGCTCTGAAGAGAGAGCAAATCTGGTTAACTACTGCCTTGGCTCAGCTCCAGGGAAAGCCCCACTGGAGCCGCCCCTGGAAGGCGTCAGTAACGAACTAGCAGAAATGAGGTGGGTTTCTGTGCCTGTTGTACTGTGGATGGGAAAGCTGTGTATAATGTGAAAAGAGCATAACGTCAATTTACTAGTACTTAAAATCCTAGAGGGAGGTGGGAGCTGGGCTGCCAAGGAGGAGCAAGCTCAAGGGTCCTTGCAGTGGAGGTCAAGGATCTCCACATTGAAACTGGGTGAAATCAACTGCACCTGTGACAAATTTTCCCTGCAGATAGGAGAAATATTTTTCCTGTTTTTCTGAGCTGTGCTACCCCATGTCCTTGTGCTGACAGTAATTAGCGCATGATCCATGGGACCCGTGGCAAGGGCCATACCCACTTCAGGGCTGTCAGATCAGCTGCAAGCATTAAACACTTAAACACCCTCACCTGCCTCTGGTCCCCCATCCCATGGGATCAGTTATTTCTACTCCTGAAAGCTCTCTCCTCTTTTTCATGGCTCCCCTGGGCACAGATGCTCTCCTGGAGCTGGTTGCATGTGGGGAGGCAGATGTACTGGAGAAAGCCCATCAGTGGGATGGAGCAAGGCAGGTAAGGCATGCTCCTGACTGAGGGAAATACCAGGGCATCATTATGTGGTGATTCAGCCTCCTCTCCTAATCAGCAGGCGAGGATCAGAGAGCCTCAAGGGGCTTCGCCCTCAGCCCTGTAGATGCAAACTCCCCGCAGAGCGAGTAAACACTCTGTGTATCTCTAATCAGACCCTAAGCGTGCGTCTAAATTTAACATCCAAATTGTGATCCTCTGTCAAAGGCATGCCCAAATCTGTTGGTTTGAAATGAAGGAACAAACACAGCACTGAGGTTTAAAGTGTTGTATGTGTGTGGAGGCCGTGGAGATGGGTGCTTCGGGGGGATCGGTGCAGGGCACAGCTACTCCACCCGGCCGGGGCAAGCAGCTGGGGCATGGCCCAGGGGGTTCTCCCGAGGGTCTCCTGCGATGTGCGGGCTGCTGGGTTTGTCGGCCATATTGCAGAAAAGTGCTGCAGCCTGCCAGGAAGCGGGAGTGGCCCCAGCCACACCTTTCAGTTGCCTTCAAGGGGAGCATTTAAAAGCAATAAAACCCCAAAACACAAAATAAGGCAAGTGCTGAGTGCACCAAGAGCAGCATTCCCCTCGCTGGCTGTGGTGGGGGCTTGGCCCAAAGTTTTGAGATCAGAAGGTTAGAGAAAAATCATCGTTTTGATGGGAGAATAAGGACAACTCTTCCCTTATTGCTCTTTCGCCAGCACACCCCCCAACTCTCTTTCTTCCTCTTTCTTTCTATCTCGCTCTCCCCACCACCCCCTTCTCTCTCCCTTTTTTTTTTTTCCCACTACTATAGACAGTCTCCCCCCTGGGATAGGTACTGATCAAAACCATCGCCAAGGACATCAATGCCTTTGTTGGAGGCTACAAGCACTAGGAGCTGCGGGGGAGAAGGGAGATGCGCTTGGTTGTTCAAATAATCAGGATGCGGCAGTTTAATGGTGGGTCTGAATTTCAATGGTTATCGGGGAATAGAGACAGAGAAAAAGGAAGTAAATCATATAAGATGGTGGGTACAAGGCTTTGTGAAAGTGAATAGGAGTTGGGACTCTGTCTTCTCCTGGCTTAGGTGGTAGCTGAGCAGAAGGGGTTCAGCTACAGTTGGAGCAATATCCTTACAGACACCTGCCGAATAGGATTGGAAAGTCACAGATTAAAAAGTATGCTTCTTGTACAGGTGTTGAGCCATGTCTGTGAGTTGTTTTGATTCCCAGTGCTGAAATAACCCATGTAAACCCTGTGTGGGGGCTGGGGTGCTTGGTTAATGTTTGCCCTCTTCTCTGCTGCAGTAATGCTGATGAGAATTAGATCCTTTTCCATTTGGTGCTTTGCTCGGTTTTGGCGAGTTCCCTGCCGGTCGCTCACAAAGCTGGGCCTGCGGGATTTGAATTCTGTGGGGAGATGGGTATTTTTTGAACTGTTTTCTTGGACTTAGAAAAACAAACCAACCCATCCCTTCCCAAGCCGTGTCACAGAGCTGTTCCCATGATCTCAGCAGCATTTTTCTGAATAGGATGGTGAATCCAGGCTAGTGGCCGGTGCTGTCCTTGGAGATCCTGCTCCTGCATTCGATCATGCAGAGTCTCTGCTTGGTTTTGCAGTGAAGCTGAAGAAATGCATCCTGGAGGTACTACACAAAGCCAGAAAACTAATGAAAAGAGCCCCCAAAGTTATGGTGTTTCTTTCCTCAGCGTATCTCAGGCTTTTCCAGTGCCTGTGGATGGTTTTCGAAGGGCTGATCTTCACAGGACTGTGTTTTGCACTGGTCTGCTCCGGTGCTGTGTTCGTGTGGGTACAACTTTTTGCTGGACTTGCAGATTCCACTAGGGCGCAGCCAGGCAGTTCCTTCCCCATCTTGTCTTTCCAATCTCCAAACAACTTGGATAGACCTTTGGAAATTGTTTCCAGATTGCTAGACAGCCTGGAGCAAGGCGGCTGATCATTTAAAACCTGGTGCATGTGCCTTTTACAACTGAGGTCTGCCCTTGCTCGGAGTGACCTGTGAAATGCTGCTCCTGTCACACAGTGAGTGGCCTGTGGGCAGTGCCCAGACCCTGTGCCATAGCGATTTCATGGTTCAGCTCTGTTCCTGGTGATAAAGTGGCTGTGTGCTGACAGGGTGGGCTTTACCAGGGGCTGCTGAGCCATGAAGTCATGGAAAGCCATGGAATTAATGAGTGTCATGCTGGTGCATGGAGTAATGACTCTTGCTTGGACCCCCTGGCATGGCAGGGGTCACACACAAGTCCTTGAGCAGAATGGATACAGTCCTATGAGCTCCATGGAGATGCTCATGCCATCATCTGCTATCTGGGCCAGGCCCTGGGGAGCTTGGACTGGCAGCCTCTAAGGGGTGTTGGAGGAACAGAGACTCTCTTGAAGGCATTTGGGGGAAGCCTTGTGTGGGGCAAGCCGGGCCCCGGGTTGGTAGACCTGGCATGGTGCTGGGACATCCTTTTTCTCTAGTCAGGCTGCATTGCTGCTGGGGTTGGTAAAAAATGCTTCGTTCTGAGACAGCGCTGCCTTCCCTGGGTCTAGTCTGCTACAGCCAGTGGACCTGCGAGGGGTCCTGCTAGGAACCGTTCAGGGCTGACAGCGAGAGTGTGGTGGGACACTGTCTCTGGAGCAGTGAAAGCAGATGTGCAAGACAGAGGTTAGTTGCGCAAGAGAGGAGAGAGCGGAGTGCCTCTCCGCATGGGAGGGACAGCTGGGAAGTGTTTAGTTACTCTGATGTCCAACTTCTCCTTCCCCCATACAGCTGTATGCTTTTGCCACCTTTGTCACCATGCCAGTTGTTCACAAATTGGATGCTCAGATCCAGACTGGCTCTAAAGACACCTTCTTCCATGATATCTTACTGTGGCCTCCCCCAGCCAGCCGCTCACCTCCAGTGCTCACCCCCTTCCCCCTCAGACATCTCGCCCGTTGCCTGATCCTTGTGGCTTTGACTGTGCCCTGCTGCTCTACCTGCTGCCCTGGTTTGCTCCTCCACTGGAGCAAGCAGGCACTACGTGTCTTTGCCTCCAAGCCATCCTCTGTCCGTGAGCAAGGCATCACCTTGTACGTGAAGCCGAAGGCTTTCTCTTGTCACCTTTCCACCTGTGGTGTGCATTTCTATCCAGTGCTCTGTGAGGAACCCAGGGAGAGCCTGATTTTGTACTGCTGCCAACACCTAAGCCTGGCTCAGATATGTCACATAGCTGAGGTTTCTCTATCACTGTTGTAAGCCTCCAGGAGCTTGTCTGTTAAGCACAGGAGAACTTGGACAGGCTTGAACTCCCTGTAGAGTTATAAGGGTCAGTGATCTTTATCTGTCTTGGCGTTGTAACGTCATTCTAGGGCAAGAGCTAATCACACAGCTCCAGAGCTGTGGAGCCCTCAGTGAGGGTCTGAGGGAACCTTGCAGTGCCAACTGCCTTGCTGCTGGCTCCTGCCCCGGGGAAAGCGTGACATCAGGGAGGTTGAGTTGCTTGTGCCAAGGGCAGGGGGAAGTATCCTTATGCATTATTCCTAATCCCCTTCCTCTGCTCTCCCCTGAAAAGATCAGCTGCTTTTCCCTCCTCGCTGATTGCTTCCTGCCCTCCCCAGTTATCTGCAGCAGGGGGATAAAACCTGCCTGTGGTCCAGAAGCTGCCATTGCACAGATAACCAGGGAGGTGCTGGGGGTGGTGACTATCTCCTTAGCCAAGGACAGTGGCTAGGACAGCCAGGAGACAGGGAGGAAACAGCAGATCCCACTGGTGGCTCTGATGGAAAGAGGGTACCTGTTGCCTGTGAAAAGAAACAGACCTGGGGGCTGGAGACAGGCAGTGCTGGTGGGAAGGGGGCTCAGTGGGAGCTGCTCACCAGGCAGGGTGCGATGGGCCCAGGGGCTGGGCACTGGGGTGCAGCAGCCCAAACATGTTGGCACAAGAGCCAGCTGCAGCATGCCAGGCACTCGCGTGAGCGTGTCCTGACCCTGCAGCTGCTGGGACTGTGCACCTCTCTCTGGGATTCAGCTCCCATGGAGGCTGTTAGTGCCAAGGGTCACATACCTCGGTCACTGCAAACTAGCTGGCCCAGCAGGCGTGCTGTGACCATCAGCACAGGCTGTGAGAGCCCACGAGGGATCCTGGGCTCTTTATTGATTGCTTACTCCTGCCAAAACTCATACTGAGCCTTTCACATTTTCCTCATGCTTGGGATGCAAATTATCCTGCAGTGATAACCATTCCCCTGTCTGCAGACCGCTGAGGGAAGCTGGTGTGTGGGACCACATTGTCGGTCCTCCCTGCTACCTTCTGGATCCACTGCCCAGTTTCAGCCAAATTTAACCAGATAGGTAAAGACTTGAAAGGAGTTAGGTTTGCACAAGCTTGTGAAAAGCAGCAGGAGAGAGGAGAGAAATCCAAATTAGGACTCCCAGCTGGAAGAAAAGGCTCTAATGTGAGCCCAACCCGATTATTAGACATCAGAGAATCCACACAAGAGAGACCGCCTGAGGCAACCAAGCTTCATGAATTCTGCTGCTCACAAAACAGCTGTTTATTTAGCTGCTGCAAAGCCTGTGAGATCCCTTCTGGGATCCCAGTACACAACTCCCATCTGACCCACCAGATCTGTGAATCCAGACTGGGCTCAGCTCCCACCCCAGCCCGGAGAGAGGAGCAGCTCTGCCTGATGTTTGAAGGGGCTCTAACCCTGAGCTGTTTGACCCTGTGAGTCCTCATCCGCAGCTTAACTCAACCTGGATGTTTGCAACAAGGACACTGGCTACATCACCTGAGTACCAGTAGTCCTCTGATGCCCTTTCTGTGATTCCCTGTGGGGAACATACATGTTATCCTACGATCACTAACATTTGTTGGGAAGGAGTCCAAGAGCATCTTGGCACGAAGAGCTGGGTGAGGGACCACGTGCCCCACTGGATGCAGGTGAGGAGCCCCAGTGCTCAGCAGGATATGGACTGCTCGACTTCTCTCTGCCTTGCAGCACAGCCCTGGCCACCGTGCCTCCTCCTTCACCTTTTTCTCTCCTACCAGGCAATTCTCATTCACCTGCAGACCTGTCCCTGCACTGATATGAAGGTCTTCTCATTCCCCTGCCCAGCACCCTGCTGGTCTTTCCCTTCTGGTGCCTGAAGGTGAGCACGGAGAGCAGCTTTCCGCTCTGCCTGCAGCCTCTTTCACTCTGTTGCCATCTGTCTGCCTTGCGCTGCTCCTTCCCGTCCCTCTCCCATGTTCGGAGGCAGCATAAGGACACAGAAGACAGAGAATGAATGAGTTGATCAGGGCATGATCCTCCCTCACAAAAGGATGGCTGGCCCAGGTGCCAGTAGCCGTGCCACAGAAATTCCCTGCAGCAGACATTTATTGAATGCAAAGAGATACCTGCAAGCTGATAGAAAACCTCCAGCTCCCAGACCTGCCTGGCCTCGGGAAACCTCACAGCAGCCCACCTTCTCTGCTGTATCCACACCGCCATACAAGCTGATGCAAAGCCAACCCCTGGCTTGGGGAGCTCCGGGTTTCACCGGAGAAAAGATTAACCCCCGAGACAAGCATGTTTGCCCAGGCTGGTCTCATTGCCACAGCGTGTCCTTGTCAGTTCTCGTTACGCTCCCAGCACAAGGCGCTACCTCCCACTCCGAACTGTCTGTTGGAAATACGTTTCTGAAAGCTTTCGCCATTGCAACACCTCTGCAGAGCAGGCAGCTGTGCGTGGATGCTGCTTGCAGCACCTGCAACAACCAGGTAGGAGGCTGGCCAGACAGTGTCCCTGTCAACCTGAGCCATATGGAGTACCTGTTCATGGCATAATCAGCCTATCCCAGGCTGCATGAGTTGCAGCATCTACCCGAGGTACAACCTGGTCAGTCCAAAACAGCCCCACAACATAAGAACATCAAAATAGCCACGCTTGGCCATCTCTCTATAATCTGTCTCCCAAACTGGCCAGTCTTGATTGCTTAGTAGAGGACCATAAGAAACAAGGCATGTGTAACGTGCTGCTTCTCCCGCTTTCCAGCATCAGTGAAAGTACATGGTTATTCTTGGGCTGTTGTGTTTAATAGCCTCCACTAGAGCTATCCATCCCAAATGGATCGGAACCTTGTTTGAAGCCAAGTACACTTTTGGCCTTCGCAATATCCTGTGGCAACGTGTTCCAGAATTTAATTATGCCCTCTCTGTGGGGAAAAAAAAAAAAAACCCAACAAAAAAAACACAACTTCCTTTGGTTTGTTTCTGCTGCTCACTCATTTCTAAGCTACAGACCTTCCTAACAGCCCTTGCAGCCTGCCCCTCCCTGGAGCTCCTTCTTTCAAGAATTAGGAAAAAGTTTCTTTGCTAATAAACCAGTACGTGCCTCATTGCCAACAAAAAAGTGTGGTTGAGAGAAAAATTGCTTGCTCAGCAAATCAGCTTGCTAATAGACAACGGAACATCGGTGTTGCCAACCCAGTTCAACAAAAAAAAAAAAAAAAAAAAAAAAAAAAANTGCTTGCGCATGATACAGAAGAAAGCCCACTACTGCTTGAGGTGCAGCTGCACTTACATACTCCACACGTGGCAAAAAACAAAGTGAGGTGCGCGGAGCAGGGAATGCCATTTCTGTAGCACAGAGGTAGCTGGAACGATCCTCTAGGACTTGCCTTGGAGCAGTTGGCAGGAGTGTAGGATGCAAAATGCATTAGTTTCTAACAGATGTTTGATTCCAGGTGTTACGCCTCCTTTGAACTCTCCCTTCGTACATGAATGATGCTTGTTTGTTTGGAGGGTTGGGAGACGCACTGGTTTCTGAGAGCATTAGGATTTGAAACATGTTCATGGTGCAAGCTGTAGCTAAGGGAAAGGCTCAGGAGAGGAGCAGATCCTGCTGCGCTCTCCCCTCCGTGAGCAGGGTGGTTGGGCTCGCTTTTGCAACGTTACAGAGCATGTTAGAGCACAACAAGCAGGCAGGGAGAAGCAGAGAGACTGAAGCCCCTGGCTGAGTTAGGAACCTCTTGCTCGATCAGTCCCTCAGGAACCCCAACCACTTATCAGGCAGGCGGATGTCCCTGAACTGTTCCCGATAAGGTCAGGTGTGCTGCTTATTAGGAAATGATAAGGGCGCACAATACCAAGCCTAGTGATTTTGCCTCCCCGAATACCGAGACAGCCCAGCCTTCCTCAGGAGCCCGATACAGACTATTTGCCTTCTGTCCCGAGGCTCCGATAACCTCCCAGGTCTCTCTAGCTGACAGCCTGGAGAGCCATGGCAGCTTCCTGTGCGTCCCATGCCCGGTCTTTCCTCCCTGAGTGCCAGGGCAGAGGATGCAGCGGGCTCCGTGCCCTCCTGCCTGGATCCAGGGCACCCTGGGCAAAGCAGGAGCCTGTTGGCCGCAGTCCTGTCTGCCCTGGCAAAGCCTGCCCAGCTCCGGCCACCGCACAGCCCGGGTTTCCACATGTCCTGGAGACTCTCAACCCTTCAGAGCAGCAAACCCAAGTAAGCACCAGCATTTTTAAGGGTTTTGTCTGAAGCAACCCCTGTCGTGTGACAGCTGATCTTTGCCCCTGTGGAGCGCTGCACTCAGCCGAGTCTGCCTTTAATTCCCCCGGGAGGCTGATTAGCTGATAACTGCTGTTTGGAAGGGCCCCGTTTGCTCCAAGTGCCCAGGCCTCCCTCCCTGTATTTTCACCTTTTTTCTCAGCGCCACACATGTACATGGGAAATAATGCCTGCACGCCCTGAACTGGGACCAGATTTGCTCTGGGATTTCATCTTAGTTTGCCATCAGACACCTGATAGGGAACAAAGTTGCATCGATGCAAACATGCACACGTTGATATACGTGCTCCCATGCGAAGCAGGGACCACGGCTCTCGCTTCAACTCCCCGGCTCTGCTGCCCGTCGCAGAGGGCGACCAGGGCAGGCAAGGAACTCTTGCCAGGCTGAACAGGGAGGCAGGGCTGGGGAAACGCCAGCATTGTGTCTACACGTGGGGATCCCCAAGGCATAGCCGAGTTTGAGCTGACAATGGAAGGGGCTTAATGGGGAACATGGAGACAGAGCTTGGAGGGGTACCGCCTCGCCCTGGTTAGTGACGCTGTATACGGCCAACACTTGAGCCTACAGCCGGACGCCATCACTGCTACTGCAGCAGCACATCCATTTACTCCAGCACAAGCATGCTCCTTGCAGGAATCCTGCCCCATTCAGACATCTGGAGCACTTCTCTGTTCAGTCTGTCCTCGCCTGCCTTGCTCAGCCGCGTGGCTTTCGCGTTTGCTACCCGGAGCCCACCTGCTTCACAGCCTGCAGCGTGCTAAAGTTTTCCAGCTAAGACCAGATGCAAACTCCATGCAAACACAGCTGAAGCTTCTCCTGGCTCCTTCCATTACCCCCCATGCTAGGGCTGCCAGAAAGGAGGAAAAGATGAAAGGCTCTCCCTTTGCATCCCAAATGCCTATCTTCAGGATAAGGCTGTTTCTAGCAAAAGTTACTCACATGCAAAAGCAGTTTCATGACTAAACCTCTGCATCCTCCATGCCTTCCTCCATCCATGCTGTACAGACTGCTCCCTGAGTCATTTCAACTTCCCACACCAGCGAGTAGCATGCCTTACCTGTTGCAACAGGAGAGAGACCTCTCCTGAATTTTACTGCCTCTCTGCCCTCGCCGCTGAAAATCCTCTGCCACAGCAGCACCTCGCTGGCTGCCGGGGGTCCATGGTGCTTTCAAATCAGAGGAGAGGGCTCAGAGAAATTCCTGCAAGAAGGGATTTTGCTCGCTGAAACTCCGGCAGCACAGGTTGAGAGCAGTGAGGGAGAAAGTTGCAGGAGGTGGAACTCCCTCGCTGAAGAGCCAGCCCTTCCGTGACGGACTGGAGGAGGAGGAAGAGGAGAGGCATCGCCCGCTCCCTTGCTGGAGAAGTGCACTAGTGTGTGTGTGTGTGCATGTGTATGTCAGAGCTGGGCGAGCACCCAAGCCTTAGAGCCAAATAATTGCAGAGCTTTTTACTATTAGATTAACTAGTATTGCCATGAAATCCAGGACCTCAACTGCAAGGGGCAGGGGGCAGAATACGCCAGGTAAATCCCTCCAACACACCTGAAAAACCCAAAGATTGTTTTTAACTAGCTGCCAGGTGGGTGTTGCAAGGAGGGATGGGGAGAAGGGGGTGGGGGAAACCTGAATCTGCCCTCAGAGCAGCTGCGTGCGGAGAGGCACTTTGAAGGTTGTTGTTGTTTGTGTTGGGGGAGCCCCCAGAAACCCCAGCTGCCGCCAATAAGCCCCAGGGTGCTCAGTGCTGTACAGGCAGAGGATGCAAAGGTGGTCCTTGTCCTGAAAAGGCAGGAGGCAGAGAGAAGAGCGGGAGGCAGCAAGGAAAGATGGCAGCACAGGGAGACCAAACATTGTACTGGAGCTTTGGGGGATTTTTCTTGACAAAGAAAGAGTGTCCCGACTCTGGGGGTGTTGTTCAGGGCTGGACCGAGGGAAGGGACATGGACCCTTCTGTGGGTGTTCCTTGTCACATTGGCTAGGACATGGGCAGTCTGTGGGTAGCTTCAGTCCTCTTCATCCCAGTCCCCTTCCCCCTCCCCTTCTCCTTTTCCCCCCAACCCTCAGTAAATACTAATGTACCCGCTTTAGATTGCAATGGGGTTTGAACAGATACAGGGATAGGTTTCAACATGGGAAATCAATCAGGTTTAGGTGAAGTTTTTCTCCCCTGTGGTGAGTTTTTGCAGAGGAAATGACCAGAAAGCTTTCTGTACAGTTTTAAGTAAACAAAACCAAGTAAAGAACATGAAAACTGGAAAATTTTAATTTTAAACAGTCTGAATAAGTGCCTAACTGCTCCTCTTGCGGCTCTCCATGCAGGGGACAATGATGGAAGTGAGCACAGGAGTGAGTAGGGGAGAGAGACAGACAGACCCCATTAGCATCCTTTTTGAGCAGGAGTGGTTGGTGCAAACTTGCACCTTACTAGTCACCAGCAAATCCCCCAGGACAGCAGGTTATGATTCCTCTAGCCACACATAAAGCTTCGACTGGAACTTGTCTCAAACTAGACACTGTCGGATTAAATCACAGGACACCAACCCATGGGAAAAATCCATGTGATGTGAAGAGGTTGACCCATGTTATATATTGGACTATTTGGGGTTGTCAGTGGAGGTGAGTGAGAGCAATCCGGTAAATTCACCAGAAAATGCAGTTTTGATGGAATCAAAACTGTTCAGCATTTTAGATTAAATCTAGTGAACAGTTTGTACCAAGAATGAGAAAGGAAATTTGCACAGGATGGTGAGACTGAATGGTCTCCCTGGGGTCACCCCGGGACAGTGCTGGGCTGGGAACTGATCTGCTAGCTTTTGTGCTACAAATGTTCATGTTGAGTGCTCTCCTCAACAGCATCTTAACTCCACTTGGAAAATGACTTTGATTTCAAGCTCATCATGGCCTTTCAGAAATAGTTTGAACTGAATGAGAAGAGGGCATAAATCCAGTTGGATTTACATGTGCAGCTTGTCCATTTCTCCAGCTGGTTTAGTCAAATAACTTGTAGGGGAGCTTGCAGGGAAGTTTTGAGGAATATAAAAATGATAGTAGAAGTAATAGTACCTTGAAATTGCAAATCAGCTCCTCTTCTTTAAGACATCTCATGAGAGGAAGCCAGGCGATCAGTCAGTAATGGCAATGGCAGGTGCATTTGGGAGGAATGAAGGGAAAAGTTCCTTCATGCAGCTGCGTCTTGCAGCCGTGGAAGGTGAGAAAATCAGGTATTGGTGGCTGGATTTCAGTGGGGCTGAGGCAGGGCTCAGAACAATGCTTGTATTATATTTAGACATACCAAGGTACAAATGAGCAAACCCCTGGCTTCAGGGCATCAGCTGATTGCTACAAGAACTGGCATTTCCCTGTGTTTGGAACCTTTCACAACTGGCCAGATGCCTTGCTCCTTTCGCCCGCATCTGGAGCAGCGGGTAGCCCTGGAGACATTGGACTTGGGGACTTGGTCTCATCTAGTGTAGCAAGGCATGAAGTCTCAGCTAGCAAGGCTAGCAGTGCTGATCTTCAGCAAGGCAAGAGACTACCGTGCCACTCACAAGACAGCTCTCCTTTTCGCACTCTCATTGCTCTTCCAGGTGGTTACAGAGGCCCTCTTTCAGTCCCTTTTCTTCACCATGTTTTGCTGATGAAATGCTGTTTGAGGAAGCTGGTGCTCGTGGAAGAGCCATGTATCAGGCAGACCCTGCAGAAAGATTGGGCATAAGCTAGGGGTGGTTATTACCTGATGCCCTTATAAAACACGTACAAATGCCCAGCGAGTGCAAAAGTCGCTGACAACTCCACCTCATTGCCAGCAGATTAGCGACACCGGGTCTTCCTTTCCACAGCAGTGGCAGAGCACAGTACCAGTCTTGTTGGCTGCAGGGGACTTTGTTTCGGTTCTCAGAGAAGACTTTGCCCCCTGGCTATGGAGCAGAGAAGCATCATATTAGCCGAACAGGTGTAGCTGAAAAAAAAAAAATAGACAGGCTTTTTGGGGACACGAGTGAAGGAGAACTTGATTGTCCAAAAGCCTGTCTATTTTTCCAAATGTACCAGATGGTTTAATCAGAAATATTGCCTTTTCTAATTAAATCACAGCATCGGGGTGAGCAGCACTCTACCTATGGAGAAGAGACCCCAAAATCCTTAGATTATAGTTGGCTAGGACACTAAGATGGACTCTTGCCTTCCATACAGAGGCAGACATGGGCTCTTAGAACCCATTTGGATCAGTTACTATCCCAGTGATCCAGGAAGGGAAAGAAGCACAGGAGAACTTCTTCTGAGGTCCAGCTGTTAATTCTCTATCAGTGGTGAGTGAGAGCCTGGGACTGCTGAAAACTGTCTGGCTCTGCCTTCTCAGCTCCCCTACTCAATTTGAAGTCAGGCAGGGTTGGAAAGAAAAGCATCGTGTTTGTCCCAAGGAGCAACTCCTGCTCCTGCAGAAAGGGGTGGGTTGCAGAATTACCTGTGGTTGCAAGCAGAGATGATTGGCCTGGCTGTGGGAGCTGCGCCAGGAGGAAAGAAAGAAGGAAGACGGAGCCGTGCATGATGCCTGGCTTTGCCCTGAGTGCTGCTTCACACCACTCAGACAGTCAATCAAACAAACCAACAAAAGCTCCATAAGCTGGTGTCAACATTTCATGCCGCCACGTCCCGCTGCCTGGATCTCACCCCATCGGATGCAACGGGCCCTTTTCCAGGGCGCAGGGAATGTCAGAGCCCCATCACTTGGCTGGCAAGGACACTCCTTTCTCCCTAATCACGGGGAGAGATTTCATTTCCTGGTTCCACCCAAGATCTCCATTTGATAAAGCCAAGACGTTCTGCTGTGGGTTAGCTGCACGCAAAGAGTTTTGCAGAGAAGCAGCATGTTCAGGCTAGGGTAGGGAAATCACCACGGGCCTCTCTGGACCAACAATAAACACTTATAGGGGCCTCACTGCCAATGGCTATACCTACTCACTGCCCTGGGGACCAGATCTGCCTGCCTCCTGAACACATGCCTGCAGGCCCATCTTCCAGCTCATCCTCCTAAACATGTGCCCTTCCTGGCCAACACTTGCAACTGGCCCCGCCGGAGCATTGCCTCCATGGATCTGGAGGTCAGGGCAGTGCCGTCGAGATGTGGCACTGGGGTGTTTCTCCAAACCCTCCTGCTCTCAGAAACAGATATGATGGTGTAACCTCCTTTATCATCCCTACTGAGGGTTTGGCACTCTAAGCGAGCTGGCCCAGCTAGGGACTGAAATGCTCCAGCTGTTGTGGCGAGGGTGGGCAGCCAGCCTCGTGGTGGACACTTCCTAAGTGGTCCGGCTCCCATTGCTCTCCCATGGTGCCTGACCTGATTTATCAGGCCACCTCCAAATCTACAGCAAATGTCCGCTCACCGGCATGCCGGGATCTGATGGGCCCCGAGGTAGAGCCGAGGCAGACGGAGAGTTACCTCCCCCAGGGACAAACAACTTTTGTTTCCCCTTTGCAAAAAGGGGAGCCGGGCTGTGGGTCTGGCCTTTGAGCCTCAGCATCTGCTGTGCTGAAATGCTCTGTGGGTATGTTTGCACGGGAGCGTGCAGGGACTTGCAAAGGAAGGGGCGATTATCTACCTGGAACAACAGCAGCATTTTCCCCAACAAGCGGGAGCGTGTGCGCTGGGGGAGGGGAGGATCCAGCCCTGTGCAGGAATTGGCTCCCCGTGCTTGTGTGTGCACTGCAACCTCGTTGACCAGCACTGATAATAACCCCCCATGAAGCTGCTCCGATGAGTCAGGATCGTTCCCATGGAGCTGCAAACTACCGTGCAGCTCCCAGCTGGGCAGAATACGCAGGGGAGTGAGGCGGGTGCTGTCTGTGAAGAGGGACAGGCGGGTTGCATCTCTTTGATCTTCTTGAAGCCTCCCAAGGGGCACAGGGTGGATGCATCTCTCCCTTTGCAACGGACCCTCCAAGTGGTAACCAAAGGTCCTGAACCGCATCTCTGCGCGCAAACCTGGTTCTCACTCTGAGACTCACCCTTTTTTCCTGATACAAATTTGAACTGGGATTTCCTTAGAGCAGTTCCAGGTTATCTTGGCCTGAGGTCCAAGAGGAGTCCATTGATGGGTGGGTTTGACTCAGACCACCTATCATACTTAGTTTTGGGGATAGAGGCTGGTGCAATGCAAACCACTCCTTCTGGTCTCCCCAGCGTCCAGTGCAGGCTCCACTAAGCCACCTTTGGCTTTTGAGGCCGAATGCTGGGTAGTCCCTGCCCTTACACGCACAGGAGGGCATCACCACAGAGCTCATGCTGGAATCGGGCCCCCCAATCTCTATGGTGTTGCACAAGGCTATTGTGTGGGACAGATCGATGACAATGGATTGCTAAGAGTGAAGGACACGAGGTTGTTGGCAGTGTTGGACTGGAATCCAAGTCTCTTCAGGCCCTTTGTGGGGTCATAACCGCTGCTGTGCCATGTTCTCCTCATTGGCTTCCCCACCAAGGATGATGCACACCGATTCCTACAGGGCACGGCTGACAGATCCCTTGCCCCTTTAAAAGAGATGAAGTCATCTGCCTCCAAAGCCATCTGGCACCAGGACAGAGTCAGAAGCTCAGCGCAACAGAAGGCTGGGATGCCAGCCCACAGAGGCGATGTCATTGCTCTACAGACAGATGGGACCCTGATGGGATGGAGCGAGATGCTGTGCAAGACCCCAGGAGAAGGTTTGGTGTTGCAAGGGAAGGCAATGAAGACCTGCCGGCAGAGAGTTCCGGGGTGTGCCACGGCCCCGATTCCATCATCCGTGCTGAGTGGAGCCCCATCGGGAGGCGGGAGCTGCACACTGTCCTCCTGGGAGGGCACGGGCTGGACCACGGCTCTCGTCATGGGATGAGCTAGCGAGTCAGCGTGTCTCCTCCTCCCCCTCCATCCGTCTGCGCAGAGCAGGCATTAGCTCATCTCAAGCCAATCGGTCTCCACCGCGTGCCGGATGGCTGACCTCATCCTTGGCTGGGGTGGCGGTGACTGAATCCGGAGCGGTGTGTGACTGCAGTCTCCGTGGGGCGGCCATCAGGGCAGCGCGGGGAGAAGAGCCACCGCGTCCCTGCGAGGCAGAGGGAAGTGACCTCAAGCAAAACTGCCCACCAGACCTGAGCGGGTGATTTCATCAGAACGTGCTGGGGGACGAGGCAAAGTCCTTGCCAGCATGCCCAGGGAACAGCCTTTCCCTTCCAGGTCTGGCAGGAGGTTTCTCTCTCAGTTTCTGAGGTAGTATCGCTGGCCTTACGTTCCCAGAGTGCCTACACAGCCAGTGCCCCTCGTATCACAGACTCCTTAACCCTCCTAGCTTAATTAGTTAAGGAGCTGGTGCTCTTCACAGGACTTCACTGGGTCATGCTATCGTCCACCAGGAAAGTCTCGGGCCACCATGTCTTTCTGAAGTTACTGCACTGGAGCCCCTTCTCCCCACAAGGCACTGCAAGGCATGGTGGCTTCCAGCCAAGGCAGGGCCCCAGCAAGTCCCTCCTCGTGGCCCTGCTGCTCAGGAACGAGCTGGGGATGTGGTGGATGGATTAACGCAGACATGCCTTTCCATCGTCCTGGCTGAGAAGCCAAGCTTCAGCTTGGTGTTTGTGCAGAAGAAAGAGGTTGGTGGGGGTGGCAGTGAAGAAGGGTGGAGGGGAGACCATGGGAAATGGTTGGGTCTTTACTGGGGGGTGCGGAAAGAGGACAGTGAGTTAATTTATCGGAAGGTAGAGCAGGGATGAGAGGTTAAATTACAGCCTCATAAGATCAGGTGTCTGTCCAGGGGGAATGAGCTGTTCCCAGAAGATGCTTCTCTCCCCTCACTGGCCCTGCACAAGTCACTTAGGCTGGATGTTTAATTTTTAGTCCAGTGCACTAGATCACACGTTAGGGATTGCACAGGCAGTGGGAGATCAGGCAGGGGCAGAGCAGGGGACTGCCCACTCTCTTGCTTCACTCACAGGTCTCCATTTTGCCCAGCTCAAGCAGAAACCCTTTCAAAGTGGAGGTTAATTTTCAAGTCAGGAAACAACTTGTGTTTGTTCTTGTCTGGCCTGAAAAATCCTGGACCACCAACTTTTTTCCCTAGGAAAGACCACTCCTCTCCTTTTTTGTCTTGCTTTGGGAAAAAAATTCTGTTCTACTCTGGCCCAGATCCTTTGTACCCTCTTTTCCTTTGCACAGCAGTCTTTAAATGTTTCTCTATTAATCAGTTGCCTCAACCCCAGGTTTTCCTGCTCCCCTTTCAGATCCTCACTGTCTACCACTTCTCCTTCGGCTTGGTGCTGAGACCTGACGCCTGGTCAGGCCTGGCGGAGAAGCCAGTCTGGAACTTCCTTGCTCCAAGGGCATTATAAAGAGGTGCCATTGTGCAACGGAGTCTTGTACCAGGAATACAATCCCCGTGATGATTATCTCAATACCATCCTCATTGAACCAGGGGAGCCTGAGCCAAAAGAAGAATTTAGAGCTAAACAGCTCTTGTTTACAGGAAGCCAGAGCACAGTGTCTGGGCTTGTACCAGTGTAGCAGGAGATGTTGCTGTTGTCTCTGACTGCAAAATATTGATAGATGGCGTGTCCCTGAGATTTCCCAGGGACGTTGTGGGAGCAATTTCCCTAATTTCTGAAGCATCTTGCACTGCAGCCCAAGGGGAAAAGTGTTTGCCTTGGCTGAACTGGACAATCAAGCAAGGGTCATCAGCTTTATTGACTGTTATGTTTGGCCATGATCACTGCAGGCTTTGCAACCTATGCAGCACTCTTTGTGTGTTGGTACGGAGAAAGGTAGGGTCTCAGCCATCTTGTAGGGAGGGGTGGCCACCAATGGACACAGTACCAGTAGCCCAAATCTCTGTGAATTTGTGCTACTGAACAAATCCACTGCCCAAACTCCCACTGATTTCTCACAGGGTATCAAAGGAGGGGATAAAAACTTCTTTCCCAGCAGTGATGCTGCTTTTCCGGGACTGTTATTACCTTCCTTCCAAGTTTACAAAATTGTGGTCCTACAGACAAAAAGCTGGTAGACTGCTCTGCAGAAATGGATCAAGAACGTCATCTCCAAGGCTTGTCCTGCTCCGGGACAAGGCAACAAACAACTGAGAGAGAAAATCAAAATGGCTGACTGCTATCCAGATGTGGGGAAAGGCTTGCCCACATCTGGCAGGGAGAGTTTCACAATGGGAACAGCCTTCCTCAGCCCTTGGCACACAGCTGGGGGCGGCTGTTGCACCCACAAACAGGATGGTCCAGTTCCTGTGGAGGCAGAAGATCTGTTTGGCCAGTTTGATGAGTCAGAGAACATTTACCAAGACCTTTTTGTGTCAGGAAATGCATTTTGATCAAAACAGGAAGAAGTTAAAAAAAAAAAAAGATTGAAAAGTGAGAAACTGTGGATTGCAGAGGCATTTCCCCAACCCAAACAGCAAATCTTAGTGCTGAGGGATACCACCCAGCCCAGCAGGGACAGTCTGTTTGGGATTCACCGGTGACCCACTGCCTGCTTTCAAGCGAGCCACATTTGCTAACTGCCCATGGGAGTTACAGGTAAGACTTTGCCCATCTTTGAATCACTTTGCCCAAGCATTCAAAGAAATGTCCCAGTGGTTTCCCCTTAGACTTGTGCTGCTGGTTTTTATCAGTGCCAGGCTCCTTCCCATCGTTGCTGGGGCGGGGGGCTGAGGACATCCATAGGGCTGACAGTCGTCTTGGTGAAGGGCAAAACACTTGTGAGAGAGCAGGAGGGGCAGGGAACCTCTAGGTGTTGATCGGGGCCCGTGACATCTTGCAGATGTTTGTCATCTCGCAGTGCCTGCATCCACCAAGGGAGGCAGGGGGATCTGTTAACCTCCTTTTCATTGGTGGGGAAGCTGAGGCACAGAGATGTTCAGCTATACTTACAAATATTTTAAGCCAAACAGGAATTAGGTGGGTGACGGGGAGCGGAGGAATGGAGAAGGGGCCTGAGGACTAGGAGGTTTGGTGGGGCCAGAAGATACAGGCTACCAAAGGGCTGCGTTGGGAAGGCGAGCCTGCCTCTTTGCAGAGCCAAACCCTCTGCTTTGTCAGGGCTGGCGAAGGTGCTTACCTCGTCACCCTGTCCAGCAGATCTTTCCCCAGTAGGCTGGGCGTGAGGAATCAACTCAGCTGCTTGAGATGAAGGCTGGATACATTACTGGATAGCAAATACTGTGTCTCTTCAGTATCCCCTCTAAACACAGCTTTCCTGATTTGCCTTGAATCTGTGAAGGATGCGTGCAGTGAGGCCATGCATGGGAAATGGATGAAGGCACCAGGCCTCTCTTCTTTGCCTGTAACACCGGGCAACATGGCCCTGAGAGGGCTGCAGAGCAGCCCCATGGTGCCAGGGCTTTGCTCACGATGCTGACTCTGCCCCGATGTCATGGTGCCCTCTGAATTCCCCCAGAAAGGAGGTTTCTCCATTTTCTGCTATGACAGGGCTGTCCACCACTGATGTTGGGTTGGGGCTTTTGCTCTGAAGCAGCTTTGAGTCTCCACCCTTCCCTCCTCCCCCTGCCTTGTGCAGTTCAGGCATAGCGTGAGCAAGAGGAAGGGTCGACCTCCATTAGAATAAATGTGAGAGGCAGTCTGCCAGAAAGATAAACAGAAAAAGGGCTTGGTGAGAGGTGTGGAGAATCCCTAAAGCTGAGGGGCTTTGCATTAATTATCATATTAAGTGCTTGAACAGCAAAAATACCCATATCCATTTTCATGCACGTTCACTTTAAAAAAAAATAAAAATCCTGCTTAATTGCTCCACTGTCATGGTTTAACTCCAGTTGGCAACCAAGCACCACACAGCTACTCGCTCACCCTGCCCACCCCGGTGGGATGGGGGAGAGAATCTGAAGAGCAAAAGTAAGAAAACGCATGGGTTGAGATAACAGTTTAATAATTGAAATAAAATTTTTTAAAAATTATAATGAAAAGGAAAACAATGAGAGAGAGAGAGAGAGGAACAAAACCCAGGAAAAACAAGTGATGCAGCTGCTCACCACCCGCCAACCGATGCCCAGCCAGTCCCCGAGCAGCGATCGCTGCCCCCCAGCCAACTCCCTCAGCTTATATCCTGAGCATGACGTCATATGGCATGGAATATCCCTTTGGCCAGTTTGGGTCAGCTGTCCTGGCTGTGCCCCCTCCCAGCTTCTTGTGCACCTCCTTGCTGGCAGAGTATATGGGAAGCTGAAATGTCCTTGACTTACTATAAACACTGCTTAGCAACAACTAAACCATCAGTGTGTTATCACATTATTCTCATGCTAAATCCAAAGCACAGCACTATACCAGTTACTAGGAAGCAAATTAACTCTATCCCAGCCAAAAGCAGGACATGCACTTAATTCATTAAAGGATTATAGCAAAGACTAAAGGAAAAAAAGAGAAGTATGATGGGTGGTTCTGGTATCCTGCTCCAAACCATCCATGAGTGTTTTGAAGGTAGCACAGGGCGCAAACGTGACTCCTCCACCCGGTGCGCCTGCTCCATTCCCAGCAGTGCAGGGTGAACCCTGGTGCCCAGGAGTTTGAGCAGCCTTGACCATTGGCGACCGATGGGTATCAGGAGCGCAGCCCCAGGCACTCTTCCTTGCTCAGCAGGTGCAAATCCTCCCCAGTACTTTTCTGTCTCCGAGTCCTTCTCAGGAGGCTTTGCCGAGACCTCAAGCCACTCTCCAACCTCTTTACTTGGCTGCACATTTGACAGATGCTCCTGACCTGTTGACAGTACCAGTACTAAGCCATCCCATAAACCGGGGTTTTCTTTTTGTTTTATTACAGAGCTGAAATGCTGCAGCAGGAGGCAATGTTGATTTTTGCAAAATGTCATCTGTATTCGTTTGCATTGAGCTTGAAAAGTAAACCTGGGAGGCTGGTTTATCTCTCAGGCCCATTTTTATTTGAATTCGCAAAGTTTAGAGGTGTTAGGAGATGTATGCCATGCTGATGTGGGTCTGCCTGCATCGCCTCTAGGCACGGACCATGCTGGCAGAGAAAGGGTTAGGGGAAATGGTGCTGGTGGCTGGTGCAGGTGGGGAGTTTGCTGCCTGATAAAGGGGAGGGGAGCAGCTGGCAGGAGGTTGAGGGCAGGAGAGGAGATTGCCCATCACTTCTCTGAGAGTGCTTTGGTGTGACCAAAGCCAGGCTGGAGCAGTGGCTTTGGAGCAGAAGAAGGTTAAGGGTAAGCCCACCTCAGTGGGACCAGCTGGCCTGAGGAGTGGAGGAAAGTGCTGCTGTGAGCAATGGGTGCAGGGGATCTCGCAGGGTAAAGGGAAATAGGAATGGAGCTCTGCAGCTGGAGGATGTGTGTGACACCAGCTTTAAGCTATTACCTTGTGCTGGGGAAGGCTAGTGGCTAAACAGCCCTGAGGGACCGTGTTTGGGGGTGAGGTGTTTGGGATGCTGTTGTAGGGCCCCTGAAATCAGATCATACCCCACTGAGCAGTTTATTTGCTGAAAAGAGGTGGAGGCTGCCTTCTGTCCTGCTCCTTGCGGCTCGGCAAAGGGCTTGGCCTTAGGAAGTGAGCCTGTGCATGAGGCGGCCAGCGTGGCAGTCCCTGGTGTGGGCTTCCTGTGCTGCCCGGAGTGCATCGCCGTCCCAAATCAAGCTCCTGCAGGGCCTGAGGTCACCATTTCAACACTGCCTCTTCCCAGCTGCTAGTGTGCCTGGAGCCAAGATGGGCTGGGGAGGGCAAGCGATGTATTGCAGCCTGTTCCCTCCAGCACTGACTGAGTACAGAGCAATAGCAGGGGCTATTCAGAAGCCAGGGTTTGGCCTGAAAGGGGAGCGGAGCTCCCCACTGCTCTGGGGTGCCCTCAAATCAATGTGCAACACCTGGAGCAGCTGGCTGTGCTCAGGCAGTGCTGAGCACCCAGGCAGGGCTCAGCCCCTCTGCAGAGCATCCCAGGTTCAGCCGACTGGCCTGGCTTTCGCTCCCTTCTTCCCTTGATTATCCCTCTCCGATCTTATCGCTGACCATGGGTGGTAGCAGGTACCTCACAAAAAAGCCACATTGAAGCAGCAGACTTGCCTGTGTATGAGGGGGAAACAGCAAATCATCCTTGAAACAATGTCCCTTTTCAGAGCCTTTGCTCCTGGCAGAAATAATCAGTCCTCCCTGGGTGGCTCAGCCTGGCAGCAGCTCTGCCTAATCCAGCCCAAGTCGGGGCAAATCTGTGGATTGCTCAGCTGTGGGGTGACATGAGATGCTTCTGCAGCCTGTCAGGGAGCTCCTGTGGCTTGTTGTGGCTCTGGAGGAGGGTGGGAGGAAGGGCAGGTGATGTGTTTGCATGGGCAGGCACATCTGCACAGGCATGCAGGAGCGCTTGGGAGGGGTGGGCCATGTTCTGCTCTGAGGGCAGCCCCCATGGGGGACCCTGGGGTTGATCCAGGGTGGAGATCAGTGTGCAGTAAGGAATAAAGCTCGATAGTCATCCATTGCTGGGGGGGAAGAGGACTGACTACTTGTTCGTGGGTCAGTCTCGGTCCCCTGGCGCTGGAACCAAAGCAGAGTCCCCCGGTCCCCACTGTGCTGCACCAGCTGGTTGCAAGCAGCCCTGTGCCCTGGACAAAGCTATTATCTGCAGAACGGCTACCCTCGCCTGTGGGTGAAACATAAGGGCTGTTTGAAGGGTCTCGGGATCTGAATAATCCTGTTTCCTCTGAGCAGAGGAAGAGACAGCATGATAGTGCTCTCTGGAGCTGTTTGCAATAGTGCTGCCCAGATTGCCGGGGTGTGTGTGTGCAGAGGTTTAATTTCAGGAGTTGTCAGCAATGCGTGCTCACTGGGGACTTCTTTTTGCAAGTGAATCTTGTGCTGTTTTGGATGTAATACTCATTGTTTGAAATGCCCTCCTGGAGTTTTTCCCCTACCAACTTTTATCTGTCTCCGCCATCATAAATATCGTCTCATTTTCTCTTTCAAATGGGTCCTGGAATGAACGCTGTGGGCTGTCTTGTACCCCAGCCTGGGGAATTCAGATTTTATTTGCAACATGCCAGGGAATTTTATTTTCCAGTAACAACTTGTACTGTAATTGTGAACTTCCTTTTACAACAGAGATCTGCCTCCCCACTTCCCTGGTGAACACTTGCTTTGGGAATGGAGGCTGGAGCAGTGCTGGTGTTTTTCAGTGGGGTTTCTAAAGTCCCACTGAAATTCCCAGAGTTTTAGCAAAGCTGCTGCAGGAAGACAGAGACTTGGATGCCTTTTACTGCACAACATCTGGAGAGGGAGATGCAGGAAGGGCCATTGCAGCTGGACCTGCCCTGCAGGGAAGATGGAGGGAAGGAGAGTCCCCTCTTACCTCCTCCACCCTCTGCCTTCCCTCCCCAGCTCCTGTTTTCCACTTCCTTTGCTTCCTCTCGACAAGCTCTGACCCACAGCCTCGCCCTGGGCCACCTCCTCCTAATCGGGGATCAAAGCCAAGCTCACACCTACAGTTCTGGCAGGGAGGGCAGCGCTGCCCTGTCGCCTGCCCTGCACGCTGCCTGCCTGGCTTGTGCCTGCCAGTGTCATCTGACGGCCGCAATTAGGGCGGGAGAGGAGAGTTTACTTAGCCTGCTCCTGCCAGACCCCAGGGTGATGAAAGTTGGTTTTTAAAGGCGGCAAGATAGGGCTGGGGAGGGGATCAAAGGCATCCTGCCTGCCTACAGAAGCAGTTGGCGATGCAAAGCACAGGGCTGTGCTCTCTGAGGCGATGCTCAGCTCTGCACACCGGGCACGCCTCGGCCTCCCAGCCCTGCCTGTGGTTCCCCCCGACCGCAGTGCCGGCTCCAGACCTGCTGCTCCCAGCGCTGCTCCCCGGGGGGGAAAGCTCTGGGCTACACCAAGGACAGATATCCCTCTGTCACCCACCCCTTCTCCTGCACCAGGGCCCACAGGGAGGTGGCTGTGGCCCGTGGCATTGGGGGGGCTCTTTGGCCCCTCCTGGGGGAACGCACAGCACCCTGGTGTGCTGCTTCCAGAGGCAGAGCTGCAGGAACTGCATTACCATTAAAATGCAGCTTGCGCTGCCTGGCAAGCATGGAGCAGCCTCTGTTCCCACGGACTCATTTACCTGCTTGGAAGTGGAAAGTGTTCGGTACCTGGCGGGCTCTGCTGAGCTAATTAATTTATTTAATAACGATGCTTAGCTGCTCTCCAGGCCTAGCTGCTTTGCATCCCAAAGGGTGATGATTTTTTTTTTTTTAGAATTTCCCAGTGGAGATGCACCTGGTTTATTTATATAGATGGATTTTTTTTTTTTGTTCTCCATTTTGTACAGCATCTTGCACAATAGGGCTCTGGCTCTGTACCCCTGCCCTGACATGCTGTTGTCATACACATGAACACTCCCACTGGTCTGGGGACACGCCTGCTCAACTGCTCCTTGAATGCTGTGTGCTCTGCCCTCTGGCAGAATAAGTCCTAGGGCCCCGTGAACCAGAGGAGCTGCAGCTTGAGCTAACGATTCAGCCTAATTAACCTGAAATCTGAGGACTGCAGTCGCTAGAGGGACACAGGGGAGCCCCTGCTGCTAGCCTGGGTGCGAATGATTCATGGGCACCCTGTTTCCCTTCCTCTACAGTCTCCGGGAAGAAATCCAGCTGGCTCGGAGGGGTACAGGAGGATGCCCTGACAGCTTTCCATCATGACTGTTGTCATCTTGGCATCGATGGTCCCAGCTGACAGCTTCCCCTCGGCTGCAGCTGGCTGGAAGTAGGGGCCAGGCTGTGCCCCCGACTAGGGACATGCATTTCCTAGCAAGGATCAGGAAAGCCTTGTCACCTTACGGGGAACCTCTGCCTGTTTTTCCTGCTGCCCTTGGCAAAGCTGTTGGGACAGTTGACTTCAGGGAGCTTGTGTCTTGTTGCAACACAAGATGGAAATGCTGATCAAGGCTGCCTTGCCTTCAGGGACAAGCAAGAAAACATGGGTGTGGGAAAAAGTCTGTTATCATGTAGGGCAGGTGCAGGGCATGCAACTGGAATTACCCAAAGCAGTGCCCATGGAGGCATCTGGGTGCTGGGGACATTGGCTCACTGCTGGGGCATGAGTGCAGGTCTTGCCCTTGCTGCCCCAGGGACCATGGAGGGGAGGAGAGGAAGAAGGTGCCGTCGGCTGGTTTGCCCAGAGCCCATCCAGTGCCACCACCTAGCGTGGGTGCATCTCTGTCAGAGCCTGGCTCCGTGGCAGAGTTCAGCAGGATGCACCCTGGCATCATCCAGCCCAAACCTTAGGTGACCATCCTGTTCATGTGGGGGCTTCTGTGGGTAGATCCCATCCTGAAAGAGATGAAAAAGCTCCCAGCACTGTGGCTGGAGGAGGATCTTTTCCACTTGAGCTCAGCCAGGGCTGGGATGCACAAGCCTTGTCAGCGTAACGAGGTGTCCGTCACTCCCAGGGCAGGCTCACTGACCCGATGCTCCCCGTGCTTTCCCACCACTCTGCACAAGTTTGCTCTCCTCTTCGCCCTGAGACAGACCTGGGTGTTTCTGTGACTTGCACCCCCGGTTTGTGCCCCAGCGGGTTGCTCTCCTCCTCGCATTCCCGATTCCTACCCCAAATTGCATTTTTCTCTGCCAGTGAGTCACGCATTGTACTGTTGCAATACTCACCTTGCTGCGACCTTTGTGGGAGCCATGTCCCTGCATGCAGGAGCTCATTTGGGGCGCAGTGATTCAGCTCGGATCAGAGGACTTGCGCCTCTTCCCTGTGCCCAGCTGTGTGTATCCAAGAAAGCATTTCTGCCTGGTGGGGAGTGAATCACCCAGGAGTGGCTTACCCAGCCCTGCCTGCTGCCAGCAGGAAGGGGAACAAGAGGAGAGGAGAAGGCGAATGCGGCTGGGAATTCACTGGCAGGGAAACCTTCCTCCTGCACTTGGGACCGGGGCCACTTTGCAATGCAACACTCGGGTTTTGGGTTGCAGAGGAAAAAGAGTCAAGTGGAGATGCAGCATTTGGTTGCTCTTGTATAGGCTTGCAGGCCACCCTGGCGTCTGTCCTGCTGAAGCAGAGAGCAGCTGGTGCCTGCCCCGCTCTGACTGCATGGGCTGCAGCTTGTCTCCAGCCCGGTGGCTTGTTCTCTGCTGATGCTTCAGGCAAGCTGGGACATGGCCACTGCAGAGAGGACGTCCGCTTTGTCATGTGTTGAGCTGATGCTGGGCTGATCTCTCTGCTGATTCCCACAGCCGCTCTCTGGAGCTAGAGGCTGGGGATCTTCCAAGCCGGGGAGCTGGTATGGGGCTATCCTGCCTGCTCAGCTGTCATCTCCGATGGGCAGTGGGTGGCATTTTGAGTGGAGGGAGCGAGCTTTCATTGTGTTCTTTCTGCTGTGTCATTTCATTTGCCGTGGTCTGCATTTGCTATACAGTGGCCCAGAGCAGTTAAGGGCATCTAATTTAAGAACTACCAGAATAAATACAAGTTGTGGCAATGACACCAGTTTTAAAAGAAAGCCACTTGGTGAGTCTTGTCCTGTCTGTTTTGGTGCTCTCTATAGCACGGCAAGCATTACTGACTTGGAGCAAAACTGTTTTTGCGCTACGGGCTCCTGGCAGAAGGGAGCTGAGAGTAAGGCTGCTTTGGGCTCCCTGGAAAGCTGATGTGATGGATGAGTCTTGGTGAGCACATGTTTGGATGGGATTTGGGGGGTGGGAAATATGTCCCTATCAGGTCAGAGCAGCCTTATGGCCAGTAATCGAACAGCCTCCTGCCCCGGCAGCACTTGGAGAAAGGGCAGTACTGGTGCATGGACCCAGGTGTTGGGACTGCAGTCAGCCTGCCCATGCATTGCCCCCTGTGGAGCTGTGCTCCGAGGTGCCTCCCAGGCTCCGTGCTTGGCTGTGGGTCTGACTTGTGTTTTTCAGTGGGAATATCGGCCAGAATCGCTGGGCCTCGCTGCTGGCTCCATTCAGTCTGCCTGACGAGTGATCTGGAGACAGGTCCCTAAAGGACAGCGTTAATGTGCTCGCCTTTCTGTCCCCACCCTGTGCCACATGAGACTCAGCTCATTGCCTTCATATTCAAGGTGCATCGTGGCTTATCCCACCTGGCCAAGCATCCCTTATTTGATACCAAGCAATGGGCTGTTGCCTCCTGGGTTTGGGAAGAAGGCTCCCAACCTCCTCCCAGGTGGTGTCACCATCCTTCAGGCACCTTCTTCATGCTGTTACCACTGGCAGACACATGCACGTGCACACAGCTGGTGCTGAGGCATCCCAGGACGAGGGCTGCGAGGTGCTGTGGTAATACACATGATCAATAACTGCAGGGGATGAATCTCAGATACACATCTCTGGGGCAAGGGACCTGCAGCTTATGTATTTCCGGCACAGGAATCAAGCGTCCCGATAAAATCATAGCCCCTGAAAGTTAAATTATAAATCTGACACTGATAGGTGTGGGTAGGGAATTTCCTGCAAACTGCTGACTATAAACATGGCCATTAATATTATTCTGAGAGGATCTTGTTCATGATTTAATAGACCTGTGTGGGACAGGCCCATAGAAGATGCATGGAATAAATCAGGTGAAACCCTGAAATGCCCTTGAGCTGGTTCAACCCCTGCTACCACAGCGAGGGTGATGGGAGCACGGCAGCCTGCAGGGAGGTTTTCCATGGGCACACCACAGTGCTGGCCAGGATGGGGTCTGCGGTCTGCTGATGGGACCTGGGATTAAGAAAGGTTGTGAGGGAGCAAGTTGCAAGGAGCTTGGTCCTTCCAGGGACCCGAAACAGCCAGGCTGCGGCAGCGTGCAGCTCTGTGCCCCGCGCTGCCGAGGGAGGATGGGGGGCGGGAGGGAGGCATGTTGCTACAGTTCTGCTGTTACCACATCCAAAATTATCGTTCATATAAACAAGGTGAGCAAGCAAACCTCAGGACAAACCGGGACTCGTCTGGGGGAAGCGGGAAAAGGCAGGAGCCACCAGGCAAGGCGGAGCAGGGTTGTATGGGGGACTGCTCCTTCAGGCAATGGGCTCCTGTTGCTGGCACTGCAATTTAACCCTTCTCGCCTGACCGTGCTCTGAGGCTGCTGGACACTCTTGCAATGATTGCATGATGTGCCCGAATTTCCCCCGGTGCAGTTTGGAGGGGGAAGATGTGGATGTAAAGGAGCCGGGGGTACCTGGGGAGCAGCTCTGCTGTGCTGATGTAGGAACTTCTCCTTAGCCCCAGGCAATTATCCAGCAGCAATTATCTCCTGTGGGTGCCACCCAGAGCGAAGCTCTTGTTGGGTTTTATTTCCCGGACATCTAATGACTTGCCTGAAGAAAGCTCTGCTATAAAGCATGCATCACCCCACTCTGTGCATTACTGCGAGGTTTTGTGCCTGGCTGACTTGCGCTCGTGGGGGTGGCAGCAAACGGGCTCTGCAGAAGGCACTGAAGCAGCAAAGGGACCATCTGCTTGGGCTCCAGAGCACCCTGGGCTGAGGTTTAAAGCCTAGGCCGGTATGTTGGCATAAATTATCTTCTCATTCAACATCCCCACCTCTTCCAGGCTCGGGTGGGCCTTTTCTCTCCATGGTTGTATAGGGAGGGTCTAGCTCCATGGGGCCCAGTGCTGCACTAAAAAATGAACGTTGTGTACCAGCACTGCCCCAGTTGGGCTGAGGGTGGAGATTTGCCACTGAGATTTAGGAGAGGTCATCAGGTATTAGGTGGCTTTTAACGGAATTAGCCGAAGGGCTTACACACCAGGGCTCTGGAGGGGGCATCTGTGCTTCAGGTGGCTGAGCTGACCACTGGGATCATTCTGCCTTCTGAGGGGCTTTCCCTGGTCCCTGGAGAGCATCTCCTTTCAGTTACATTTTCTTGCCATTAGTTTCTTTTAATGGAAAATAAGTAATTCTGGGGACATGCTGACATGGAAAGAAAAGGAGGACAAAATCTGGGGTTTGCTCTCATGATCTATCAGGTAGCCTGTTAGGCTCATATACCTCCTCAGACCGTGAGGTCATTCCTCAACACAAGTGTCTGAACTTGTCTTGCCTTTGGTAAGGAGGTAAATGACGTCTTTACTGGACATGTATCTATCTGTGCTGCAGGCAAACAGGCAAACAGAACATCCTGGGTATCAAATCAGAGGGGTAAAGTCCTTGAAATGAGGAGTGCATCAGGAGAGCAGGAATTGAGAAATAACTGGTTGCTTGACTGACCATGGGAAACCCAGCCTTCTGATTAGCTTCAGCACAAGCTTCGCAGCCATGTAGGCAGGCAGACGGATAGTTGAGATCTTCTAATACGTATGGGCCAATACTGACATGGTTTGGCATATGTGTACATAGGATGACTGTAAGTAGCCTAAATATGATTGTTGGGCAATAGTTTGCTGTTTATACAAATCACACGGATGTTGCACAACCAGGGAGGGGTAATTCTTCAGGTGTCCCAGTGCCTCGGCTGTGGATCTGCTCAGCTGAGAGTCCCGCTTGAGCAATGCTGTGGGAGCACAACACAGGGCACACGGTGCTCCTTAAGGTCATGTCTTGTTCTAGGCACAGGGGACGGATCCTGCACCCTATATCTTTTGCACTGCTGTCACAGGCAGAAGGGGAGGGTGTGCCTGGCTACACGCTACTGGTGGAGGTGCCTGTCCTCTGTCCATCAGCCACCCCTTGTCCCTTCATTTAGCATCCGTTGCAGCTGTGCAAGGGCACAGGAGCTGTGGCTGTCCCATCAGCAGACATAGGATTGCTCTCGGATAAGCTTGGGGCCGAGTTTTTAATCCAGTTTTAAGTCTGGAGAACCTCACGCTTACAGCCCCAGGGTGCAAGGAGCCCAGACTGGCTGCAGCTGGGAACACACCCCATTGTATAGATGCACTTTGGCTCTGCTGCTCACTGCTGCTGGGTAGTCTGGCAACATGAGATGTTCAGACATGGATCAGCACTGGCTGATCCTTAAACAGGCCCAGATTGCTATTATTGTCCTCTTAATACCCCCTAAGCTGGTTATAGAGGAAATTCTACTTTAGACACTACCATGTGGTCCCTGCCAGACCTTAGCACAGCTCATCGTAGCACCAGCTTCAGCAACATGCAGGATTGCCCAGTGAATGGAAATTATGGGGTATAGCTTTGTTAGGCACTCGGAAAGGATTTCCCTCTGCAAAAGCAGAACTCTATGTTAATGGGAGAAATTATAAAGGGATTAGGAGTAAATGCACCTCTGCGGCAGAAAGGGCAGCAGAGTGGTACATGAAAGTGCACTGGAGTTGGACTCTGTCTGTGTGGGCACCTGTGCAAGCTCCCTTGGGCTGGCGTATAGGCAAGCCCAGGGGTCTCCAGAGCTGGAAGAGGGAGAGCCAAGCACCATGGCTTTGTAAAGTTTTCTCTGTGCCCTTGGGAGCCCATCCCAGGGCAGATCAGCCTTTGCAGCTCCTGGGACTGAGGAAAGCTGGGACCCAGGCATTGCTGCCTATGACTAAACTCTCAGGTGAGGGGAAGAGCCATCAGCCCACCACTTATTGTGACTGCATCCCTGAGGGGCCTGATTCAGGGTTGCTTTAAACCACTAAGTCCAAGGGGCTTAAGGTGGACAGAAACTACCTGCTGGGGTGCACTCCTCTCTGGGTGTGTAGATGTGGTTTTGGGGGTAAACCAGGTGCTTCATGACTGCGCTGAGCATGCACTGCAGATCTGGTTATGAATCCTGGAAAGCAGACATCCATCAGCATAAGCACCTTGGACCAAGGCTGGTGTAAAGTGAAGGACAGGCCCTAGTTCCCAAAACCACATGCATTGAGCCAGAGCTTGCAGTGCTAGCAGAGAACAGGGCAGGCCAGGAGGCTTTCTGCAGCAGCCAGCCTCCCAGGCTCAGCTCAGAAGCCCTGGCCGAATGTGGTCTGGCATATCCAGGATAGTGTGTGTGCATGGACATCAGCCCCCTCAGCCCATGGGGGGACATTTGTTTCTCTGCTACAGGATTTGAAATTCTTCTGATCTTTTTTTGCTGGCAGAACAGGAGAATATGTGGACCCTCATGAGCTCTGATATCTCTGATTTATCTCCTTCCTCTAAATGCCTGAGATCATTAAGGACAGGGAAAAGAAAGCCTCTTATCTGACTGCCAGCAGCACTGAAAGGGCCCTCTATATTACCTTGTGGTTTATAATTTCCAAAGTATTTCTGTCCAAGTTTAACAGAGGACAGAAAGGCTGTAGGGAACACAAACACAACAACAGCATGGACACAGCTTGCTCTTGCTTGTACAGGAATGGAGCAGCATTCGCAAGGCAATTAGAGCATGGTTTTTCAGTGGGCACATGAGCACCAGATGGACAAATAACCTGTAAATTCTTAACGTGGATATACCTGGCCAAAGCCTTTTTCTGCTACGGATTTATGCATGTATGGGCTGCGTAAACAGAGCGTAAAGGCAAAGTGGCAGCAGGTGGTTACACAGAAGAGTTGACCTTTCTGAGTGTGCAAGGAAACTTTTATTCTTAGGGAGACATGTGGACCTGTGTGAGCCTCAAGAGACAGTAAACTGAAGGTGGGGGAAAGTCTGCTCTCTGCCAGGGCCTTTGATGAGAGCCAATTCTGAAGGCAGAGTTAATTCCAAGGGAAAGAACATAGGTGTTTGGGTGGTTTCAGGATCAAGGGATTGCCTTCAAAGCTGGTTGGGCATCTTGTGTTAACCTAGGGTAGGTGGTGTAAATAAAACAAGTGACCTGGAAAATACACCAGGACTTCACATCACTGCTTTGTCTTCTGCTAGGCAGCCAGCAGGCTCAGGCATCTGCTGTTGGTTGGCGGGGGAACAGTACTGATGCAAGCGTACGACACCAACGATAGAGAAAGCAACAACAACAAAGTTGTGCATGTACAGAATGAGTGTGTTTAGGTACATAGAATAAATACATGAGCACACACATATGTCAAAACGTCTTTATAAGGTGCTAAAGCAGAAGTTTATGCAGAATGTATTTATGTGGAAATACATCCTGAGTTAGTAAACACCAGTTTACGCTCTTCTCCATGTATGTGCACAGATGCCTTTCATGGCATAGTATGAACATGACTAAGGGGGAGTACTCCTGCTAATCGAGATGAGAAAAGATATGGAAACACATAAAAGAGGGAGATTACACATTCTTGTAAAGCCTTCAAAGATGAATTCATGCACTGGTATACAAATATGCGGGGTGGGGGGAAGAGATGTACCCAAACACATCAACAGGGAATTATACCCACGGAGACATGAACAGTGCCCCTCTCTTTTTGGATGTATGTTTAATACCTTTGTGATGATAATTAAAGCCCCGTTTGGGTGTTACGTCTTGCGATTTACTGCGGTCTTATAAATCTTTCAGCAATTTGAAATCTGCAGTGAACAAACGTGTTGCAAAGTTTGGAACAGAAACAAAGAGAAGGAGCTGCACTGCATTCGGCAGAGGGTACCTTGGGCTCTCTGGAAAGAGTGGCTGATAGGCAGGGAGAGTAGGAGGTCTCACAGGGCTTTCCAGCCCAGGAGACAAAAAGCCGTTGCCTGTGGACCCCAATTCCTCCCACCGATGGGAGGCACCCGTCTCAAGTACCTTGCCCCTCCAGCTGGCTCTTACAGTCATGGAAGGGGATCTTGGGCAGGCTGATCTCTCTCTAAAGAGGCAGACCTTTTCCGCTGGCTCCACGCCTTCCTGGAGAGCCTGAAGATGGGAGGGATGAACATGGGCCTGGAAAGCCACCTGTGAGGTAGGCAGTGTTGTCGGAAGCTGTGGGTGGAGGTGGGCAGAGAGTGCAGCTGGGAGCAGACAGAAGGAGGGTGGAGATGGTTTTTGGGGTGGAACTGGAAAGGGAAATAGAGCCGGTGAGGGATATGCCTGTAAGTGACAGAAATGGAGCAAAAATAATTAGATGAGACGTGTGAAATGGGTGGCTGTGGCAAGAGGCATTGCCAGGGAGAATTAAAACAGCGAATGTGGGACAGGGTCTGGAATCAAGAGCTGGAGGACTGGATGGAGACATAGAGAAGAGGGAGAAAAAGAGGTCACAAGGATTCAGAAAACAAAGACGAGATCTCTGTAGGAGGATGAACAAGTGTGAGAGGCAGGTGGGCCAGGACCAGGAAGGCTCCACTCCACCACGGAGCATCACTGCTGCAGAGGGTGCACCCGGATGCCTGATCAGGGAGGGACCTTGAGGAGCAATCTCTTCCCAACCAGTCTGAGCCTCTGACCTGCTGGCAGTGAGAGCGTTGCAATGTGTGTCTGCAGACAAGCACAAACCACATCTCTTCCCTACCCTCTCCTTGACCCTGGCAGGGTGCTCTCACTCATTGTTTCCAGGAGGTCAGCAGGCTGTGTCAGCAAGCAAAAGGTTGGGGGCTTGGTCTAAAGTAGAGCTGTGGCTGCAGTGTGATGGAGGCTGAGTGACCATCGTAAGACCTGGATGGCTCCTAAGTTTCAAAGGCAGGACTTAAAGCTCGGTTTTGGAAAACACAGCTGAGAGGCAGACAGGCATGGGCTTGGGGGCAGGATGGGACTCAGGTGCAAAATTAAAGCAGTACATGGTGAGCCATGAAGATCAGTCATTGCATTGCTGGCCTCCTCCCAAAGGGCTGAGAGGGGACATGTTGAGGACAGTCGGCTTCACAAGAGACACGGTACCCCACCATGTTGTCGCTGATGTGCTACCGCCTGAGCAGGCAACAGGAAAGTCTTATAGTCCCACAGTTAAGGAAAGAAGGGGTGACTGGGACAATACCTGGGGTGCAGAATGGCACCTGGCTCTGTGGATGAGGGCCAGGCTGCCCTGCCACCACGAGGGCAGGGAAATGGGGAAGGGGCAGCACAGGGATGGGACTGTTGCAGAGATGAATGATCTGCCTCTAGCCCAGCAGTATCTACCACATCACACATGCCAATCCAGTCCTTGTCAGTCAGACCGCTTGCTAGTGCCGCCCTCTTTGGGGTTTGTTTTGCTACTCCAACACTGAACTGGTTTTCTTCTACTCTTTGGCCAGCTTGCCTGATGTCCAGTTGGTGTTTGGTGGTACAGTGGCTCTGATAATAGTCACAGTGGTGACAGCAGTCCTGACTACTCCTGCCAAGAAATCAAAGCTGAAGAACGTGGAGGTGGAGGTGTTGGTGGCGCTGAGGGGTGGAGAGGCACCACAGACCATCTGCAGAGAGCATGGGGTTGTCTGTGCAGTTGACAGCGAACACCGTGATTTGCCCGGTGGAGACGGTGATTTCTGGCTTCCTTTCCAGGATGAGATCATTCGTTGGATTCCCATCAAGAAATCAGCACTCCCTCCCGCAAACGGTTCAACCCTGCTGAGGGCATCTGTGCTGATTATCACTGTAGATGAGTCTCCAAGAACTCTGAGGGCTGATTCTTCAGAGAATCGAAGCCTGGCCACTTGTGGGTGAATGAGAAAGTAAATAAGAGGATGAAGAACTTGGTCAATCAATGCCTCCCTGTGCTGGAATCACTCTTGTCTTCACAAGAGTCAGGAGAAATGGGAGGCACTGGAAATGAGCAACATGAGCAAAACTGGAAATGAGTAAAAAGCCAGTGGGAGGTTTTGAATTTTTTTTTTTTTTTTTTTGCAAGCAACCACCTGTGTGATCATCATTTCACCACTTCCAAAGCAGCACATGGCTTAATTCTGAGTTCTGCAAGGAAGAAAAATTTTTGTTGCCAGGTTCCTTTTGATCCCCTAAATAATCTACAAGAAATCTGCCCATCTCTTCAGAGGCAACTCAAGATCAAACTAAAAGTTCTTAGATAAGAGCTCTGAACACCGCAGCTAATCCCATTCCTGGGGTCCCTGCATATAAATTGACTCAGGCAGGCAGCTGAGACCCTTCAATTTGTGCTCATGTTTTTCACCCTTGCTCCTCTGCAGGTCTCTAGGGAGAGGCAGGGGGAGGTCACAGGCAGGGTCCTGGTAGGAGAAAGCCCCAAGACATCAGTGCCTACTCCTTCCCAGCACCTGTGGCTGAGCGGGGAAGGAGAGACTGATGGGGCCAGGAGAACGAAGGCTGATATTAGCCTGTGGGTGAGCAATGGGCTTGCCAAAGAGGTGGGGAGCAGAGCCTCCTGTTTAGCTCTGGGGAAAGGCTGACTTCACTCCAGAGAGATGGGGGTAGAGCTGGGGTGGCTACTGGCTGTGGCACGTCTCCGGTAATTTAGATCTGGAGATACGGGGGAGGTTGCTCTGGCTCCCGGAAACCCCAGCAGAGAGAGGCAGAAAATCCCTTGCAGCATTTCCTGGGAAGTCTTGTGGGCTCTGGAGAAGACAGGTTGGGAAATGGGCAGGAGAGGTGGGTGTCCAACCCCACAGAGCCTGGGGCACTCGGAGAAGCTCTCCAGCCCTGTGCAGAGAGCAGTCTGGGGGAAGCTGCCTCCCCGAGCCCCGTGCAGCCGGCTCAGCGGGACGGAAGGGAGACAGGGAGAGGGTGTGCAGAAACGGGCACGGGTTTTGGTTTGCAGCAGGGTTTGAAAAGATGGCTCCCATACAGAGGCACCCACAGGGTTGTGGCTCAGGTTAACAAGCCCAGCTCCTGTTCTCTGTGGGGCTGGCGGGGAGGTGCCTGTGGGCTGCCGTGGGGCTGGCGTGGAGCCGGGAAGAGTCACAACTGCCTGGACTCAGCTTTAGTCTGGTGTAACAGTAACTGGGATGGAAGGGGCTGTGCAAGGATGAGCTGAGCCCAGGGAGAGGCAAGAGAGGGAACAGAACGAGGAAGGAGAAGAGGAAACTTGTCAGATAACCAAAGAAACCCTGTTTGCGTGTGTGTGTGCACACGTGTGTGTTAAGCACGGCTCTGCCATGCAGTCTCCATTCTGTCTGCACAGAAGGGGAAGATCTTTGCTCTCCCACCTGGAAGGAAAGAGGAGACATTTACAAAGAAGCAACTGCAGGGATGCCAAGGTGGGTTCATTCACTCTTCTTGCAGATCCTTTGGCACCCTCGTAGAAGGAACCTTTTGCAGCAGGGGTCTTGCCTCATCCTCACCTTATTCCCTCTGCCCCTGTGCCTGCCAGGCAGAGCCGATCCCTCACTGGCTCCTCCCTGGGTCTGCTCACAAGCCTCCCCAGACGGGGCTGGATCAGGAAGCCAGGCTTCTCCCAGCTTTGGCAGCCCAACGCTGGCCTTTCCCTAGCAATTCTACCATTCCTCCTCTCCCAAATGGAACGTGCCCCGACACCTTTGCCTTGAACTGAATTGCATTCAAGAGCCTGGGTTTGCCCACACATGTTAAAGGTACGTCTGGAGGCGAAAAGCAGGGAAAGCCAGCCACAGCTCCAGTTCGGAGGAAAAGGGGAGCCATCAGCAGAGCCCAGAGCTTGGCGCTTGCACCCAGCAATGACTGTGGAAGCAGGGCTGGCTGCTGGCACAGCTGGAGCAGCAACGCGTACCCCAGCTTCCCATCACAGCTCCTTTCCGGAAGAGTTCCTCCTCATCTAACATTTGGCTTTTCAAGCCAGGATTGAGCATCCTTGGGAAGATGAACCATTCAGAGGAGGAGGGCTGGATCTGCCAGGGGTTCATTGCCATGGCACTGCAGCTGCATGGCGGTGATGGGGGTCTGGAGGCAGGGGTGGAAGGAGCGGGAGAAGGGACAGGCATAGCAGCGTGGGAGTGCTGGGCTGAGCCCAGCAGTGCTGGGGGCTGCGGAGGCTGCTTGGCACTCGCCGGCATGCTCCTCCCCAGAGGGCTTGCCCATGTGGGCAGCAGCATGGGCAGGGGTTGCAGGTGTGAGCTGTATGCGGAGCACTTTCACCCTTGCCAGTTCTTAGGTAGAGGCAGCCAAGGAGAGGCTTACGGTCTTCTCCCCTTCTCTTTTGCTCTTTGTATATGGAGGGGGAATGTTATCTTCATGCTGCTTCCAGTCTGTCAAGCGTGCCAGGATCTCCGGGGGAAGTAAGCTTCCATGGCCAGCGGTTGAAGATTGCCAGCACTGGCTTGAGAACATCTGTATGTGCAGGCCCTGTGTTATGGTAAACGTGCAAGGGATATGGGCATCTGCCTCTGAGGAGGAGTGAACCAGAGCCCTCCAGATTTCCCCTCTGATTATTACAGCATGTTTCTTCCTGCCACAGGTAGTTCATTAGATGCCAGCTGCCAGGCTAAGGAGAAGGATGCAAACAAGACACATTAAGAAAAATACTCCAGCATCCAACCTGAATGAGCAAGCTGTAAAGGAAAAGGAAATTATGCCTGTGGAGCAGGATAAAGGCTCACCAAACAGACTTCATGTGGGCAGTGCTCAGAATAGGGAACGGCTCTTTGAAGGGCATGAAAATCTGTACCAGAGCTAAAACCTGGAGCTGGCTTCCAAGTGAGGGGGGAATCCTCTGATGGTAGGTAAGGTAAGGATTTCATTAGGGACACCATGACCAAGAGGAAACAACAGGAATCCTGCAGGATGCATCCTGCTGCTCAAGCCCAAGCATACAGGACATGATCGCAGATGCGGTTAGTGCAGAAGAGCAGCAGGACTGGGTCAGACCGAAGGTCTGCCTTGACTCATCTCTGCACCCAACAGCAGATGCTTCAGGAAGAGGGACCATAGCAAACGTGTGGTGATACTTGCCCCAGATATTAACCCAGCTTCCAGCCGGTGTCCAGCTCAGGCACTTCTGAGCCAAAGCAACTCTTCTGGGGACATTAGTATGGGGGGTGAAAGAGCCTTTGGTTTCCAGGAGACCCCTCATTTCACAGGAGGGAAATGAACCATGTGGCTGGTCAGCCCTGGATGCTCATTCTAGGAGTCCTGTGTTGTTTTTAGACTCCTCCTGGCTGTGAAATGTCCTACGAGTGGCCAGTACAGCCTCAGCCACCAGGGAGTGTCCCGCTGGGCACGGCTGTGGTGCCGTGGCTGCCTTGGGCAGGCCGCAGATGGCCACCATCGTGCTGCGGTCAGGCTTGGCTTTGCGCATGGGGAATTTCAGCCCTGTAGCTGACGGCAGCAAAGTCTCCAAAACCCAGCCAGTAAAGATGATCAGTGAGGTGTTTGGACAAGAAATAACAAGACACTTGTATAGTTGCTCGGGTCCAACTGAAGTAGTGATCAAAAGGAATATGAAATTAAGAAAAATGTAGGGAATGCACATAAAAATGTGTCCTGGGGCGAGTCGTTTTTCAAGAATCGCAGAAATTCTGATTCTGTGATTCTTGGGAGCACAATACCGAGGCTGACAGAAAGTGGGGTTAATTGGGAAATCGCCACGGTTTATGTGGTAGGCCATGAAATAGAAAATAATGTAACTTCTCCACAGCCAATGCAGAAACTGGATAGTCCCTGACACAAATAATTACCTACTGTGCAATTACCTTGGCACCAGAGCATCTGGGCGGCAGACCTAGCCTAGCTCCTGTTAGACTTCAGCATCACCGTGCAGCAAAGTACTTGTCCGTATGTGTGTGTCCTCACTCTGTCTGTCTTAATGCTACCTGGAGGAATGTGATGCCTTTGAGGTTTTATGCCCCATCAAATCAAGTTAAAACTAGCCAGTAGGTTAAAAAATTAGAGGGAATGGTACTGAGACAGGCAGGCTGATCAGCAAAACACAAAGCCTGGGGTCATGTGTGCCTTAGACTAAAAAGTGGTCCCTGCTCCAGAAAGGCTGGGAGGGCTTGGGCAGGATGGGGGGAGATGGGCTGGGATGGGATAGGATGGGATGGGATGGGATGGCCAAGCGTGGCGGGGACATAGCCCCAAAAGGGACCAGGGCTGCGTGTTGCGACTCCGCATCTTGCTGCTGCCGAGATGCTCCGCTGCCAAGGGCTGAGCCCTGGGCTGGGAGATGCGCCCGCGGGAGCGGGTCCCTCNAGGAGGAGGAGGAGGAGGCGGCTGGCACGACTCGGGGGGGGCAGAGGGGGGTCCGCGTCCCCCCTGCTCTCCCTCCAGGCCGGCCGCAGGGACGGGGGTCCCCTGACATGTTTTCCCCTGGCGTTGTCTCTTCGCCGGAGGTAGGGCTTGTTTTTACCGAGTGTGTCCGTCTCGGAAATATATAGGCTGGTTTAAGCCAAAAGAAGGCTCTGCGGTGGATGTGGGCAGCTCAGGAGCTGCTCAACAAGCCGGAGCAGGGCAGAGGGGTGGAGGTGGTCCTGGCACCAGCCCCGCCAAGCACTGTGGGACCCACCCTGTCCCAGACCCAGCGGGTCATGCTGAGATCCCCCATCAGCAGCAAGTCTGGGTGTGCTTGAACTGCTCTGAGAGATACCTAATGGCTGCGAACAGTAACTCCATCAACCCCACCGCCATGGGCCAGCAGAATAGGGGTCAAAGCCTTCAGTTATATGGCTCAATCTTCCTTTGCAGAACTGATTTTAGCTAATGAGGCTCGAGCCTGTGTGAAATACCGGCCTTCGCACATCTTGCAGGATGTGTTTAACTCTATCGGTTTCCAGTGGCACCGTTAGCTAGAGCAGAAGCGTCTCCGGGTGCAGCTACACCTTGCAAACGGTGAGCCTTGGAATCCAGGCTGTCTCCAGGCATGTGAGTGGAGCAGTCACAGTGATCCTGACACCTTTTTGCATCACCTGCGTTTTGAATATTTAAGCTACAAACCTTAATGCAGCATTTATGCCACAGTTTTGTTTCTTTTGTAAAAGTAAGGGTCAGGAAAACAGACAGGAAAGCACTAATCTCTACACAAATCCTTGTCTTTCCCATCTTTTCCCTGTTGAATGCAGGACAATGCTCAGTGAGCTGCTCTGTGGCGCTGCCCTGAGTAACTACAGCAAAATTAGCCGCCTCTGCCTGCAGATGCACTGTAGCACTCGGGTCAGATTGTGCTTGTGTCAGGCTGGTTTTGGCTTCAGATCTCTCCGTTATTTTTCTATTTTCTTTTTTTCAAGTTTGCAAACTGTGTCCTCAGTCAGCACTAACCACAGGGAGACTTTCCACTTGGAAAGTACAGGCGAGTTTCTTTACTGCTGTGCAGGCACTGGAAGGCTCAATTTCGGCTGTAACAGGGAAAGGGCTGTTCTGTTCCACACTTGCTGACCGTCTAGGTCTGAAAGTTTAAAAAGGCCAGCTTATTCCTCAAGTCCTGATGTAACCCCATGTATGGCATTTGCCCCAAGGCAGTGAAATTCCAGCAACTTGATACTTCAGGCTGTGACCTTTGAAGGGTTAAGGGACGACCAGCTGCAACCTCCTGAGCTCACTTTGATGCTCAGTTAAAGCCAGGACAGCTGCACTTGTAATAGCATTGAGTTGGGTCCTTTGGGCTCTGCCAGACTGCCGGGACATAAGCATTGTCCCCTGGGATGGCACATGGCCTTAGAGATGGATCCCTTTGCTTTCCTGAGCCGTGATAACTGGCTCTCCTGGTGGAGCCTGCTGACTTCCCTGAGCTTGCTGTGATCTAGAGCCGGTTCCTGCACAAGAGGGGAAGGCAGAGGAGAGGAGGGCGGGAAAGCTTTCCCTTGCACGGGAGCGAAGCTGCCTGTGTCTGTCCAGCGGTGCTGGCGGGGAGGGCTGGAGCGGGAAGGAATGCAGCTGCGCCTTGGCGGAGGAACGTGAGCGGGAGTTTCTGGCTGAGAGGGAGCGACTGGAAAGCAGGTTTGCACAGGGCAGCCGCTCTCCTCTGGTCCCTGCCTGTCTTCCCGTCCTCCCCCCTGCCCAAATCCTCCCTTGCCAGCTCTCCTGGCCCGGAGGTGGTTTGGCAGCCCACGGCTGGTGCAGCCAGCTGGATCTTGCAGGTGGGGGTCGTGGGCAGCAGTGCCCCTCGCTGTGCCAGGTCTGCTAAATCGCAGTGGCAGCCCCCGACGTGGGGAGGCATTTGCTGTCTCTCCTTCGAGAAACCCACCTCTGGCTAATGGCTCCGGGAAGCAGCGTGGCCAGGTAGAACAAGTCCTGGGGTTCAGGGCAGGGGTGAAAAACCTTTGCCTGGCCCCCCTGGGCACCAGCTTTCCCACTGGGTTCAAACAGCTTGGCAAAGCACCTGTAAAGTGACTGTCCCCGATGGGACCTGCTCAGGGCTCCGCAGCCAGGAGCGACCCTGTGCAGGATCTGACCTTACAGCTCTGCCTGGAGCACAGCACATCCAGCAAGGGGCTGTTAACAGGGGGACCTCACAGCTTAACCAGAGCCCTTGCAACATGGATATTTTTAGCCTGTGCAAATGGCAGTGTTTATTTTTCTACTGTTGTGCCTTTTTGCTTTTCCCAGGGATTTTATTGCTCATGAAAGCGAGGGCCTTAGAGCCATGTGAGTGTCTGTGCCGGCTGCTGCAGTGACCTTGTTTGCCTCCGTTGCTCCAGCTCCATCTGCCCATGTATTACCCATCCGATATCCCCCAAGGAGCCCGTTTATGGTGCAGTGACGGGCTGTGACTGGCAGAAGAACCTCAGCTTACCTTGGCCCAGACTCTTCCCTGGGGCTGGGATGCCTGTGTTACAACTGGAACGCATGCATGAGGTTGGTGATGCATGTGCGATCTCCCTCATCGGGATGGGACGAAACAGAGGAAAATTGTAAGCTCATTTATTGTCAGTGTTTCAAATCAGTATTTTTTATTACAGAGACTCATCAGGTTGCTCACACTGTGGCAGAAATTTAATAATATAAGGCACAGGAAACATTCAGAGGTAAAAAAAGAGTTCTCAGCCTGTGAGACTTAACCATCCCTTCGCTCCTGTCAGGACCCTCTCTATAAAGCAAAATCCAAATACCTTCTCCCTTCCCTCCCACCCAGCCCTTAAACCCCAAAATCCACAACAGGAAAAAAATATTACAGCCTTTCCCTCGAGCGTGTGGCAAGCACACCTCTTTCTGAGCAGAAATGTCCCTTCCAAGCCTGACACAGCTTCCCTGGGAGAGCAGGGCTGGAATTTAAGCACGACCAAGGCAGAGGTGGGAAGCGCTTAAGGGCACCGTGATTTGGGGAGAGCCAAGAGCTTTATCTCAGCTGCAGCAGAATTGCAACAGCAAGGTCAGCCACGCGCACCCCGGGGGAACAGGCGGGCGCACCCAATCTCCCTTTGCAGCACAGAAAACACAACAGCAGTCACTGAGTAATGGTAAAGCACGTAGCACTTTCAAACCTTTATTTTTCGAGGGGATTTTACAGGATGGGATGCACTTCATTTTATTTGCTTTAAATTTTGTGCGCTTTCCTATTCGTTTGTTTGATTAGCCCTTTTTTTTGTGCCCAATGATTGTTAAATTCAAGCCCTGGAAATTTAAAAAAAAAAAAAAAAGGAAAACAAAATCCTGCCACTCTGTCTTTCTCACCCCTCTCCATCCCCCCTACCATGAGCTGGGTGACCACAATGTCACCCACAGCTGCTCTGCTTGAAAAGCCCAATCCTCCTACATCCTCTGGCTCTGCCTTCCCTTGCTGGTGGCCTGTAACTGGGGGTGGTGAATCAGCTGAGAGGTCTTTGCATCTACGCTGACGTGTCCAAGAATGGGCTGTTAGTAGGAAGTTAAGAGAAGTCCATCCGAGAGCAGATACCGAGACAAAGGATATTTAGGACAGGAACAGAGTCAGTCAATGCTAAAGACATGTCAGAGAGAGAAAGGGCTGGTAAGAGCATGTGGAAACAGCCAAGTGAGTAATCTAGTGGTAATAGATTAGGCTATGAATGACGACTGTTATTTCTCTTAGCACCATTACTACATATGTTTAGATCTATATTAGCACCTTGTTCCCAGGGAAAAACAAAACAAAACAAAAGCGGTTTAAAAACCAAAGGAAGTGGGAAGGTTAAAACAAGACAAAGTTGGCAGCAGAGAAGGAAGCTGGGGGTTTAGATCACAAGATCCTTGTCTATGTCCTCTGTGGAAGGAAAAGAGAGAGACCAGGTTAGGAGGCAGATGCTGCCAGGGTCGCACTGCTCCTGCAATCCCCCCTCCCTGCTCTCCCCTGCTTTTTCCTCCCCAGGACCAGCTGTAATGCATTGCTTCATCCCAAGTGGGAGCTTTGGGGGTGCTTTTTGGTGTCCCCTCCACCCCCATTCCTACCCTACTCAGTACTTACGCTCCTTAATGCCGAAGCAGCTGGCCCACTCCTCCAGGGCGATGTACTTGTCGTTGTCCAGGTCGCAAGCCTCGAAGAAGCGGGTGGTGCAGTGCTCCATGGGGATGAGGGGGGCACGGAGGGGGGCCAGCTCGGTGTGGGACAGGTACCTGCCAAGGTGACAGCATGGTCAACGCGCCGCCCGCCACCGCCAGCCACCCTCCCGCAAGACGGGAGATGCTCTGCCAGGTGCGGGGGCCAGCGCAGGGCAAGATGCTGGCCCCAGCTCTCCGTCTGGTTTGACTGCTGTCCCAGCGCCCTCCCAGTATCTGCCACTGAGTGTCATGAAGGCCAAGGACTGGTGTCTGCTTTTGCAACCGGCTGTGCTAGTCACAGAATAGCCAGCAGCTGGGGGGCCTCACCGGCTGCCCCCACCCCATGTGTCTGTGTGTGTGAGCGCTCTCATGCCCATCTCCAGCTCACAGCTAAGCCAGCAGCTGCTATTTCAGCTGCTGAAGTTATCCCGGGGCCCTTGGACTAAGATATTTTAGGGAACTATCATACGACAGTAAATCTGAGAAGACAGAAACTCCACGCAAGGGAGATGGGAGCAGCTGGGGCTGTGGGAGGCCCCTCTTTCCGCAGAAGACCTGTTTGCACAAAGTAAAACTGCCTCTACCCCAGCCTGGTTTGCCCCAGCCCTTGCCGGATGTGTGCAGAGGTTGTCCCTCCACAGGGCTTTGCCTGTGCCTCTGCCACCAGACACCCACTTGTGTCACATATCCAGCCTTGACACCTTCTGCCACCAAATCACCCTGGTCGTTGGGCAGGAAGGGGTCCTGGCGGGGGCCTCCATCCTGCTCTGCCAATACTCACCCATCAATGGGGTGCTGGTCCAGCTGCCCGAACTGCCAGTGCACGGGGAAGATGTACATGTTGTAGTTCTTCTCAAAGTCACGGGCCAGCAGTTCCACAGTGTGGTCACCAGCCTCCAGGCGCTTCTCGTTCTCGTGGATCTTCTTCACCTGTCGTAGGAGAGGCCGGGGAGACCTTGTCAGCAGGGGAACAGGGTGCAAGGGGGGGCCCTGGGAGGGGCTTTACATGGGGTGTCCACAGGTCATTCTGGATGGGCTCCCCATGTGTGCTGGGCTCCGTTGGTGAGGTGACCTGCTGGGCTCCGTTGGTGAGGTGACCTCCCAGGCTCCCTCCCCAACCCCTCACCTTGAGCTTCTGCTTCTCGGTCAGCAGGTTGTTGTCCTCATCGCGCTCGTACAGGGTGATCAGCACGTTCTTGAGCCAGTCCCGCATGCGCAGGGGGAACTCGGTCAGCTCTGTGTCCAGGCAGGCGGGGATGACTGGAAGCCATACACAATGGTCAGCACAGTGCCTGGACATGCAGCCCCAGACCGCAGACACGCAGCCCCAGCGCCCTCCCACCTCGGCCCTGCATCTGCCTGGACCTTTGCTCTCCCTCAGCCCATGGGCAAGGGGTGTGTGCTCAGGTTAGGGGTCCCCTTGTCTAAGGGAATGGCTCCACTTACATTTGCAAGGCCCAATGTAGTCCAGGTGCAGCTTGTGTCCCTTCTTGGTTCCCTCCAAGGTGCACTTGGTGGCAAAGAAATGGCAGGAGGAGTCATAGGTCTTGTTGTCGGTGCCGCAGACCTGCACAGGATGGGGAGATGCCGCATGAGTGACAACAAAGCCCAGCCTTGCTGTGGGGTCAGCAGGGAGAGCCTCCAAATGAGATGTTTAACTTGTTTCCTGGGGTGAACAACAGCTTCTTGGTCACCACCGGCCAAGGCCAGATGGGGACCTGCCACCCACTCTGACAGTCTCCCCACCATCTCTGGCAATGTCCCATGTGAGGTCCCTCCCTGCTCCGGCCCATCACGCAGCTTCTGCCCTCACCTTCTCGAAGACGCCGGCGGTGGCTGGGCAGCTGGAGGGGTCCTGGCACACACACATGGGCGAGTTGTTGTCATCCACCTCGCACACCTTGCCATGCTTGCAGTGGTGGTTCTGGCAGGGGTCTGAGAGAGGGCAGGGAGCAAAGTCAGAGCCTGCCCCATCCTCACCTCCCGCAAGCTGCCCAGGGCATCTCAGCACAGAGGGAAGACAGAAACTTCACTAGGGACAGCCCCAAGCATCTCTCCCTGCACTGGGAAGATGTGAGGGTTTCCAGAAGCCCACGTTAGCCCTTGGGCTAATCCTGGCCTCCTTTCTGTAGCCACACAACACAACGGCTTTTCTGTTGTAAAAAAAGGGGTTACAGAAAATCCAGTGCTGGAAAGAGGTCATGCACCTCTTTCTTTTGCTTTTAAGTGTGCATCTAGGTTGGCATCATCCTTGTGCTACAGCCCTTCCCAAAGAAGTCCCTCACTGTTTGGGGTGGCTAAAGCTCCCCAACCCAGGGAAGGGACGATGTCCCTGCCTGCTGGAGGGCAGGGGAAGAGTGACTTACTCTCTGCGACAATCTCCTCTACATCTTCTGTGGGTTCCTCGAACTCTCCCACCTCCACCTGGACGGGGTTAGCCCCCACGGGCTCCTGCAAAAGAGGTCAGTGTAGTGGTAGGGGTGCAAAAAGAGCTGGGCCCCATTCCCGGGGGGCAGAGCAGCCCCCCATTGACCCTGCTCCCCCGTGCTTTGCAGATGCTCTTCCCAGGGCGGTGGGTGCTGCAAGGAATGGGTGATGAGGAGGAGCAGAGTCACCTACCTCTGTGGTGGGGTCTTCAATGACCTCCGTCTCATCAGGCAGAGCCTCCTGCTGTAGGGGAAAAGGACCATGAGCCAGGGCCCGTGGGGAGGACGGTCCCAAGGGGGGTGATCCACCGGGGCAGGCGTCAGGGCCACCCTCGGGTTTCCTCTCCCCCCGCTGCCCCCCATCCCTCAGGGGTTTATTTGTTATGAAAGAAAATCCCCATCAGATACACCGGACGGACAACACCGACAGCAGAGAGGCTCCGTTGTCTCCCGTACTTACCGGAGCTGCCAGGGCTTTGCCTGCCAGGCAGAGAAGGAAAAAAATCCAGGCCCTCATCTTTCAGCAAACCCTGAATAAAGGAGAGGAAAAGGAGGGATGAGGAAGGAGGCCGCTGCGTGCTGCTCGGCTCCAGGCTGAGCTCATGGCTGGCAGTCAGACACTTCGAAAAGGGCGTTTTCTTTGTTTCCTGCCTCGTCTGTTCAATATTACAACCCCACATGCTGGCTTTTCTAGCTGAAACCTTAAGCCAAATCATGTTTCCAAGACAAATTCTTTCAATTTTGCAAAATGGGATGGTGGGGGTGTAGATTTCTGTTGCTTTCCTGGATGCCTTTAGAAAAATTGCAGTCAAAATGGCAGTTCCCTTTTTCTTCACAGAAGTTATTTTGGACCAAACCCCCTATTTTTCATGTTAAAAGCCTCTGGTGTGAGCCCCAGGTACAGGCAATGAAACTCTCTACCATTTTATTTGTCAATCAGAGAAAAAATGAAATTGGAGGAAGGAAAGAGAGAACAGAGAGACAATGAGATGGTGCACTTGAGAATTAAAACCTGTAGAAAACCCTTTCCCACATGGACACACACATCTCTAGGGTTGGCAGGAACCAGTCCCGCATCCCCAACACCCCCAGGTGTTGGGTCTCTGCTATAGTTTTTCCCTTTCCTGCTCAGACCTGAGGGTCCCCAGACTGGGTTTGAGGGATCCAGGATGCTTTGGGGTTGTGTTCTGCCGGGAGATGAGCTCCAGGAGGATGAGCCCTTTGCACCCTCCCGATTTGGGCTGTTGCAGGGACTCCGTAGGATGAGTGAGTCAGGCTGCCCAGCTAACACCAGCTGCGATGCGAGCCAGAAGGAGAGCGCAGATGGTGAAATCACCCTGTCCTTGTCCCCCCTGGTTCCTGTTTGGCAGGATTGAGCCCCTCTGTGTGAGGGCAGAGAGGAGCTCAGCTGGCCGCTTAATATGCCAGTGGCATCCCACTCCTGACAGCGCGGGCTGCCCGCTCCCTTCCGCCCGCTGGGAGAGCAAAACACCCCCAGTTTGTCTCCCGCCAGCGAGGGGACTTGTTCCCCTGCCAAGGGTTCCGCTGCCTCCCTTCCGCTTGCCCTCCTCCGCTCCACCTGCGTGGCTGGGGCATCGCAGCCCACCGGCTCCCTGGGGCTGGGTGGGTGGATGGCTTTGCCGGGACAGAAAGTGTTGGACAAGGTGTCTTCTTCTCTCCCAGCGAGCATGGATGGCTATCTAATTTGCCAGTGCATCTTTTCCCTTCCTCCCCATGCATGGCAGCTCTCCGGGTATAAAACCACGCCAACGCTGTGCTGCCAGGGCACCAGCCAGGCTGGGATGTGCTTCCTAATTTAGCAAGGTTTGGAAACGCAGAGGCTGAAATCCTCCTTCCAATCTCAGCACTTCACCCAGCCCTGGCGGAGTGCCCATGCAAAATAGGTGTTGGGGCATGGAGGGCAGCTTCCCAGGGACCTCGGAGAGCTGGGAGCACGGGGTGGTGGGGATGGCTGCTGTGGTGGAAGACCTGTGGGGAGAGGGGCTGCGGGTGGGGGTGGATAAGCCCATTTTCTCTGGTGAGGCTGCAGCTGAGCAGCTCCCTCCTCTCCTGAGGCTGCAGCTGAGCAGCTTCCTCCTCTCCCGCTCAGTACATGCTGTCCCTTCCCCTCGCCTTTATTTGCTCTGGAGGCTGCTGAGACCTCTCCCGTCATTTGCCAGGAGAGATCACTGGTTCTTCACATTTGGAGGGGTGGGCTGGGGAGGGAGGTGGAAAAGTACTGGTGAATCTGGCTATCTCCTCCCTTGCTGCCATCCCCTGGCTTGTAAAGGCTCTTCCTGGGCTTCTCCCAAGGGGCTTGTTTGCTTTGGAAGATGCTCTGAGGTTCAGTGATCCTTGTTGGGCAGAAACACAGCAGTGCCCAGCCTGGAGGAGAGGGCAGTGCATGTACACGTGGAAGATGGCATTAAGAAGAACCCAACCCCAGACCAAGGCCCTCTCAGATCATTTCCCCAAGCCCCAAAAAAACCTGAATTTCAAAGTCTGGGCATGCAGTGAGCTGGGGTCAGGGAATTACATGCTCTCTAGGAGCCAGCAGACAGTCAGAGCTGCCAGTGTTGTGTTTGGAGGAAGAAGGAGCACGAAAGAGTCTGAGCAAACAAGCTCTGCAGAGCTGTCTTGTGCCGGAGATGGGAAAACAAGTTTATTTGAAAAACAACATCCTCCTGGAGGCAGAGCCTGTGCACAGAGGACATTGCAGCGTCTGTGAGCCCCTGGTTGTTTTGCAAAGGCATGGCCTTGCCTGAATGCCTGGTGGCCAAAAGTCCTGAAACAACGGTTCAGGATACCTGCACACAGAGCTGCTCTGGCAGAGGAGCCTGGCCCACAGTGCAAGTCACTTGTGCAAGTCTCCCTGTGGACCTACCATAGTCCTGCTGTCCAAGCGGATGCTCTTTGGAGCTGGCAGCTGGGCCATTCCAAGAGCTCAGCATCCATCCCCCAGCCGGAGGGGCTCAGGGGGATCCTAGCGAGGAGCCCTGCACTGGGAATGCCTCGCACTGCTCTGCAAGAGCCCCGCGGAGGGCAGAGGGCAGCGTGAGGGGCAGAGCAATGGGATGCAGCAGGGGGTCATTTTGGACAGAGGAAAACAGGACTAGGAAAGAGCTTTTAGCAAGCAGGGACTTAGAACTTTCTGTATCCTAAAGGAATCAACAGAAGCCAGGACTTTGCAAGACATGCTGGAAACCAGCACGTTGTGGGCACAGAGGGGACTGCTGAATATAAAATAAGAGAAGTATCCACAGTCACCACCGCCTCCTCAGGCCTGCCCTCCTGACTGCTGATGATGGAGGAGAGTGCCTGGCACCAATGGGCTGCAGGACCCATGGTCTGCACTGCCTTTCTAATGCTTGACCCCACTTGCATCCTAAGTGCTTCTTCATCCTAAGTGCACCCTTCAGCTCCCGGTTGCTGTCTAAACACAGTCTTGTGGCTCCCATAAACCCCTCTGGATGGTTTGCCTTTCTAGCATGGCCCAGGCTATCCCTCAGCACCGGCGGCTTGTTGCATGTCGCAGCCATGTCCCTAACAAGAGAGCCATGGGGTGTGGAGATGTTTGAGACTGACCCTCAGCACCTCCATAAATTCAAAGCAGGCTACTCTGGCAAGCTCTTTACCTCCCTCCCTCAATCCTGTAGCACCATAATAAGTTTCTCCTGCTGGGGAAAATACCCTGCAGTGATGCACGGAGGAGAGTCTGTGCCGCTGGGGTCTGTTTGGTCCCTCTTGTCTCCTCCCGCCCAGCCTGGGGCCTTTGTGGGCTGGGGGAGGACAAGAACCAGGCGGGTGCAGCCTCTGGAGGAGGCTCCATGGATGGTGGAGCGTGGCCCATGTGGCGCTGGCCCTGGCTAGGGTTGCGTAAGCCCTTCGGGATGCCACGTTAGCGTGGGGAGGAGTCTCTGCCGGGCCACTTTGACAGCTCCTCCCTGAGGCCACTGGGATAACCCCAGCTGCCTCCACCGCTGACCAGGGCGAGAGGCCCTGCTGCCACCTCCCATCGCGAGTGGCCAAGAGCAGGAGTGGGTAATAGTTGGGCAAAAACCCTCCCATGTCTCGGCTCCCCACCTACACCCCAGCCCGGCCACACGGGAGGCAGCCAGCCCAAGCAGCAGGGTCTGCTGCACCCACCCTCCACTTGCTCATCGCTCTTCCAAGGCTCTGCAACGTCCGACATGCCCCAACACCTCAGACTGAATGCAAAGGCAGGACCGGCCCAGAAGAAGCTTCTGCCTACAAACCCCACTGTGGGCCATAGTTTTCAAGGTGCAGATGGGTGATCAAGTGTGGCCACCACAGAGACGCAATGTGAGGGCTGTGACCCTGCTGCCTGGCCCTGACCTCCCTATGCAAGCAAGACCCTCTGAGCTTTACTCAGCCAGCCTCTCCCGGGCTAAAATTTGGTTTGAAGTCAGAGTTCTTTGTGTGAGTCCCCATAAAGCTCCCTGCTGAACAGGTCCCTGCGTGTCCGGGCCGTGCTGCTGGGGGTGCCGGCTCGCCCAGATGTGCTGCAGCTGCACTGGGCCCCAGGGGAGCAGGGCAGGAGCAGAGGACTGGGCAGAAGCCGGCCTGCCTCCTGCCACCCGCACAGCCCCCTCACACGCAGCGTGCAGGCTCACAAAGCCAAGTTAGGCTTAGATGGAAGTGAAATTTGCTTTAGCTTATGCACACACTTACATGCTCCCAGTAAAACACAGGGAAAAAAATCTATCATCTACCACATCTGTCCCTGCAGAGTCACTGCAGACACATGTACACCACAAGGCTGTATTAACCCATTCCCCTTGCAGGGAGTTGAGCAGCTCTGATTGCACTTACAAATGCTCCAGATCTCACAGGGCTTATTGATATAAGGGCAAGGGCCCATATGCCACCCATAGTTGTGTGCTGGCTTGAAGCTGTCATTGTTTGTCTAGGTTGCAAATTGCATCCATAATGGGAAACAATTAAACCAAGAAAAGTGCATGGATGAGACCTGGGCTGCAAGCGGCAGTGCATAGCTGAGCCCTTTGCAGACCTCAGTTGGAAGGGCAGGTGATACAGCATTTTGCTGTCCTTCCTGAGCTTTTTCTTTTGTTTGGACTGGACATGGGGCAGTGCCAAAAGCAGCCCAGATACTTCTGTGCTAGGTGCGAGTGGTCCCTCTGGCTCCCGGGGGATACAGAAAGCTGATCTCGCACAGCTCCACAAAGGAGAGAGAGAAGAAACTGTCCACTAAATATTCTGCAAAAATGCAAACCATCTTCAAAGCATTCCCTGGGCTCGCCCTGCCACAGCCGCTCCAGCGATAACAGCCCCGACATCCCTCCGACCAGAGGACCTAGAAAGGGTTTCCATGGGAGCCGACATTCCTCTGGGGCTGAGTCATGGAAGAGCAGAGCATTGTTGAAGGAGGGGCTTGAAAAAAAGTTTGAAAAGTTTATTTCTCCTCTTCCCCCTCCCAACACTGCCCGCATCCATGCTCCTGCCTATGTGGCAGACAATAGCTTGGCTTTAACTGCTGCGCAGAACGTGACAGCCTTTTATTTCCACTTAAAACTCGCCTAATCGACCCTAACAAACAGCTGCGATATTTACTTTTGTCCTTTTGCGGGGTTGCTGAGTTTTTCGGCTGTTTCAAGTTGGTGGTAACTGAGGGCTCAGAGTACTGGTGACTTTCCAGGTGCCCCCAATTTCACTCTAATTTGAAACTGTTGCTTTTCGGTTTGGGTGGGAATTCAGCCCCCATCCTGTTAAAGTTTCCTTTTCTTGGCTGGGTGCAACAGAGTGGAGCTTTCTCAGAGGAGGGACACAAAGAGCAGAGTTAGACTGCCGCGCACGTCACCGGGATGGGAAGGACAGCAGCTGCCTTTAAAGGAAACAGGCCCTCAGCTCTTCTGCGTGGACCTAAAATTGTGCCTGACTGAGCCCAAGTTCTTAAAACTTTAAAAAAAACCCACGAAAAAAGAGCTTTGTGCCTCCTCTCCTGCAACCTCCGTCTCTCTAGCAGCTGATCAGCTGGAGTTAAGCAAACCAGGGCAGCAGGACTTGAAATGGTTTCAAAGTCTGCTTGGAACAAAAAGCCGAGTGTCTTCCTTATTTTTTTTAAGGAGAAATAAGAGTGGCTGCATTAAAAAGAAAAAGCTGAGATGAAGTCGACAGCTCTTTTGTTCTTCCTCTAGATATCCTGGTGAGTAAAACATCACCTGCCGACGCACCTCAGGCTGGGTGTAATGGGGACTGGTTTGTAACTAGATCTGATTTGCTCTGCAGGTTGGTTTGATGTGCCCAGACGTTGGTCTCACGCATCTCGCTAAGGAAATACCCCACAAGTGAAAACCCAGAGGGGAAAAAGGGAGGAGAGAGAAAAATTAGGGCAGGTTAAAGCATTACAGTCAGATGCCACCAAAGTGTTAAAGCTGGTAATCTGGCAGCGAAATACAGTAACAGACTCAGTTTAGGAGCGGAGATGCTGCAAAGAGGAGAAAGAGAAGAAGTCAGGGGGGGTCTCTATACGCATCACTCAGGGTGGGGAGCGTCCACCTCCACACCCCGAGTGATGCATTGCCAAGCACCGGACGCACCCCACGGGCCAGGAGAGCCGCTCCCAGGCCAGGGACCCCCACGAGTGGGGCTACCGGGACCCCCGTGCCAGGAGAAAGAGCACAGCAAAGGCAAACGCGAAGGTCTCGGGCCATACCTTGCAGTCCCGGCTGCAGGGCTGAGGAAACTTCAGGCGCTTGGACGGGCTGGAGGAATCTGCAGGTTTTAGAAGGAGGCAGGAGGAAGCCAAAGGGTGGGTTGGGTTTCCCACTGCCTTTCCTCCTCCTCCTCCTCCTCTCTATCTTTCCAAATCAGTCTCTTCCTCTCCCTCTCTCCCCAGTGGGCAGTCCCACCCGCCCGAAAGCGGGCTGAGGCACAGCCTGGGTCCAAAGGATAGACCAGAGAAATCAAGCGGGGCTGGAGATCAAGGGGATCTCTCGCAGGGACAGATCAGCCCCCAGTGCAACCTTCCCAGCAGAGTCATTGTCACAGCAGCTGCCTGCGCTGCTGCAATGAGTTTGTCAGTTCTCTTGCTCTCTCCGACTAACAGCACGGGGGGAGCAGGGAGGAATGCCATCTCTCTGCTTGGTTTATGCACCTCCTAGCACCTTGGCCTACTGCAATGAAAATGTTAAATGCTGTCATTTCACAGCGGGGTAGTTCAGTCCCTGAGCTGGTGTTTCCCATCCTCAGGGGGATGCAGAGGAAGGCAGGAGAGTCCTCGCTCCTCCATCCTCTCTCCTAACACTGCTGCCATCTGGGACTGCCTTGTGGAGAGGGAGAGGAAAGAATGATCCAGAGACTGTGGAGAGTTATGACATGTCTGAAACATGCTCCAAGTAGGCAGAGAAATGCTGGGCTGGTAGATGTGACCTTCAGCAGATTGGTCTTTCTGCTGTGGTTATCGTCCAGCAGATCTGGACTGACTGAGCAAAACCCACAGCCGGTCAGTTGAATCCAACGGTCTCTTCAGACATCACTAAGTATATTGACCTTACAGATCGTAACTCAGCTGGAGCAGCTGCCCAGCCAGCGGCAGTCAGACAGCAAAGCTGTTTGGAATTGACTTTTCCCATCTGTTCCTCTCTATGCTCAGGGTGAAAACCCAGCTCCTCTCTCCTTGCATCTCGCCATGACTGAGAGGATTCAAGGTTCATCTGCTCCCCTGGCAGAACCAGACAGCACACCTTTATGCACCAGCACGGCCATGGCACTGTATTGCAAAGGAAAACCAGCAGCCAAAAAGAGAGGCTGTCAAACTGCTGGAATTTGGGTGTCCCTGAAAAGTGCCTCCATGACATACAGGGCTGTCCTGAGCACTGCAGATGGTCCAGCTCTTTGCAGCTTGTGATCCACCTGTGGCACCAACCCTCACCCAGTCCAGGGCGATGCTCTCCAGGGGCTGCTGGAAAGATGGTGGCTTGTGTAGCCATCAGGACTGAGCACAAGTCATCTGGGCACCAGCAGTCTGATTGCGGATGCTGCGTGAAGGACACCCAAGACCATAACAAAATGCAACATCGTGTTTTGTCTTGGCTGCCTGGGGTTTGGGTTCATTCCTCATGATTACACACTGTCTTTGAGAGGGGCTGAGACACAGATCTGAGTGCTTAACTCTTCCCACTGATGTTGCTGAGGATTTAGATGTCAACATAGGAACTGGCCTGTCAAGATCTGCTGGGCTGTGCTGGCTCCTTGCTCTGTAGGGTGCCTGTTACTTCGTGATTTGTGGTTCTTTATCAGCTCACTCCTCATCCGGCCTCATGGCACTTCTGCTGCATGTGAAAGAAACAGATGTAAGACTAAAATCCATATGGCCAACAAGAAACAAAAAATAAACAAAACAGAAAGGGAAAGGGGAGGGGAAAGATAGGGGAGGGGGCTGTGAGAAACCATCATCACTGACCATCTCATGACCAGTGAGACAGTTGATCTCCGTGATCAGGCAGCTTGGGAGGCTGGTGGCAAAGAGCGAGAGAAGAAAGTCTTCTTCACCCATTTCTTTACTTGGCTACATACCACTCAAAAGCCATCCCTGGGTGCTGATATGTGGATGTTGATATCACTTACAGAGACATCCATAAATACCCCACACAATCCTCTCGGGTCCGTGGGGAGGCCAGCTTTGTGATGGTGTCTAAGACCCCACGGGTGCTTCTAACGCAGCCAACTACCTGTGGCATCTGGAACATCTTCTCCTCCTACCACAAGTGTCCATAACTCCCAAGTGCAGCTCAGGGCCACTCATAGGTCCAGTTTGGCTCCAGAGGTCACACGTCCCCTAAGCCAAAGTTTCATTTGCTTGATTCGCACCCCGAAGAGTTGAATACTCTCGTTGAATGCTCTCTGTGCTGGATTAGTCACGACTCACATTGAAATCGTACAGCTGCTGGTACTTCTCCTAAGGAAGGAAAAAAAAAGACATCTGGAAAAAATTTTAGGGAGAAAAAAAAAAAGAAGAGAAAAGAAACCACGTCTTTTCTAACTGACAACGTGGCAATTGCTTAGTGCTTCTCACTGTAGCCTGAAGCTAAGCTCTCTTCTAAGGGCTTAGACAAATGACAGTGCCAGGAAGATAATTATAACAGGGATTTCTTTATATACGTGGCGGCTTAAACCCTGGTTTTGAGCAAAAGCAAAAAGCAGCCTGCCACAGTGATGCAGTCACATCTGGAAATGGCCCCCAAGCTCGCAGCAGTGAGCCCCAGGTGGGTAGGAGTGAGGGGTCCTCACGGTCCTCTGTGCACATGGTGGGGACAGCTGGGTCCTGCATCTTGTGAGGGGCATGCTGCCAGGCCCGGGTGTGTGTTGTCAGCAGTGGGATGGAGGGGATCACATGGAGAGGGAAACAAGAGCCTGGAACAACTGGCTGACTCTTTAATCTCAGCAGCTTTAAGAAGCTCCAGAAATGACTGAGAGCTTGCAAAGGAAGTCCTGAAAAGTCCTCTCCACAGTTACAAGGCTTAGTGGGGTCGTCAAAGAGGAGATTTTGGTGTCAGGCTGCTAGGAGGAAAACTGGACCTCACACATGCTTAGAAGGTCATCTTATGCCATCTGGGGCACTGGATGGGCAGAAGATCACCCAAGGGGCCTCATCAGCCCCGGGAGCCCTTGCAGTGCTGCTGGCCTCGCAGGTCCAGCTCGGGCTCTCCGACCATGTGCACAGCTGATGCACCCTAGGGCTCCCGGCACTCGGTCCCAGCTCAAGTGACCGCACAAACTCCGATGGAAACAGCAAACAGTACAAGACCCCTCGAGGCTTGAGCTCAGTTTACAGCAAAGCCAAGAGCTTTGCAGGGCTGAGGTTTGAACTCCAGCTAACCCTGGTTCACAATCCAAATTTCTTCATCCCATTTTAAGCCTGGTTGGGCAGATCTGGGCTGGCGCAGTTGAGAAAACCCTGGTGCTCTCCAAGAGGGGAACAATTCTGCTGCAAGAGAAGCAGAGAAACGCGAGTGAGCAGCTTGGTGGAAGCGATACAAGTGAGGATTAATAATCCTGCTGTCTCCTGCTCTGGGAAGGATTCTCTAATGCGTTTTTCTGGAGAGGCTGTTTCTGCACTGATTGCTGGTGAATGCTGCTGCAAAACAATGAACCCAAAGTGCATATAAATAAACAGGATGCCCTGCAACCACTGCAGGAATGTCATTTACTAAGTCTTCATCGCTGGGTGTGCGGCTGGAGGCTAAGCTCCTCGTAGGCACAGGACAGTGTGGGGAAAGTCAGCGGCTGCTGGGGTGGGAACCCAGCACTCAGCTCAGGAAAAGGCAAGTGACATGAGTAAGTGCAGAGCAGACAGGAATCTGCTTATCCCAGGAATGTCCCAGCTCTCCTGCTATCTGGGAGTGTGTCAACAGGTCCTGCAGGAGGGTTTCTGTTTTTTTCCATTTCAGAAGCAGACCAGAGGCAGACAGGCTGTGCTCTCTAGGCTCGCACTAAGCAGATGCATGGCCACTGGAAGCACCATCTGCACAGGGCAGAATGAAGCCAAACTGTCCTGGGAACTTGCCCGAGGGTGGCTGTCTTTGTCCTACATGGGGCAGGGACTTCTCCATGGTGGGATGGGACTCTCGCCCGGCGCTCAGCAGTAGGACTGATGCCTGATCCAGATGGAGCACACTGACACCCAGCCAAGGTCTCTTCCAGTCCCCGGACTGGGAGAGTCCGAGCCTCAGCGCTCTGCAGATGGACTGGGGGTGAGCTGGCCCAATGGGGCGATGCGGGCAAACGGGGTGCTGGCTCTGCCAGAAGCAGACGGAGAAGGAGCAGTGGATGTCATTGCAGATTTTCAGCTGTAAACCAGAGGTCTGCGGGGCAGGGGGTGGATATCCAGCTGTGCATGGCTCTGCAGTGAGTCATGACCTGGGAGCAGGCTGCAAAGCCAGGAGGCAGGACATGCTTGCCGAGGGATGGCTTGCTCTTTCCGTGGTGTGTGTGGGCTCTCACAGCTGTCCCCTGGGGTCTCTGGTGGAAGGCGCTTCCCAGGCCCCATGGGAGGGAATCTGTCCCCCACCTCTTTCAAACTACACCTGCAATGATCATCTCACTTGCTTGAAAACATGTGGGGCTGCAGGCTTGGGAGAAGCCTATCTATCCTCCCTGAAACCAAACTGAGCCCAAAGAAGCAGGGCCAAAAAAATCCATCACTTTCCTCAGCTGTGGTGCGAGCAGGGAGCTCTGTGTGCCGCAGCTACCCCTACACTGCCTGGGATGCCTCTCGCGAGCATCAGGTCTGCACATCACAGCTGTGCCTGCCCCCAGCTACACCCAGAGTGGGTGGTAGATGTAGCCCCTCCGGTTGTAGCCCCCCACCGCATCCCTGCGGCAGAGTCCCCACAGCGCTGCCTGGAGCCGTCACACCAGGCACCAGCAGATGGGACAGGTCTTCAGCCGCTTTGAAGCTCCCATGCGTGGTCTGGGCACATCCAGCCTGGCTGAGCTTGGTCCTGCTCCAATATCTCCAATATCCAAAGGACCTCTTTGCCTTTCCTAAAAGGACTTCTCCCTTGCTGCAGGCAGCTGTTCTTTATTAATCCTGAACATGGGGATGTTGTGTGCCTGAATTACAGTCTGGTGTCTCAGCCCAACTTCACTTTTGCTTGAGACCTTTTGTTGGAGACGTGCCTATGACTTGCAATAAAGCTTCCAAGGGAGAATCGCAGCAAACACCACCTTGCTCCTGGTGTTTACCTAAGATGCACTTTCGAGTCCTCTTGGGCCTGACAGATGCGGCTTGGCAGCTTTTGAAGGCTATGAATAGAACTGCTTAAGGAAATAAACAGGAATCCACCTTCAAGCCCCTGGGACATGTGGGGAGAGGGAAGCTCCTGGGCCGCAGTGGCAGCTCTTTTGCATGGATAAACACAGTCTCTCCTAAAAGGCAGCCTTGATGGGAGTACCCAAGTGAAGCTGTCCCAGCTCCAGGACATCCAAATGCCATCTGGAAAGCAGTGGCAATAACCACAAGGGAGGAAAAGACCAGAAAGGCAAATGCCAGGTTCACAAGGCTCTCTGGGGCCAGATGCCTCTACTTTTTTGGGCCATGAGCATGAGGTCCTCTTAGAAAATCTTGATTCTCAGATGAGTTGGCTACATACTCCACAATCACTGATAATCAGACCCCTTTTAATTTAGTTTAATCAGCTGCACAACCTTGCATCTTGGGAGTGAAAGCAGCGGTTTTCCTGGGCCACGTCTTTGCTGGGAGCCCCTTGGTGATTTGCTGGGAGCCCATTCAGGTGTCTCCCCTGCTGGGGATACGATGCAGTGGGCAGACTGGTGAACGCCCAGTGGGGCTGAGCAGGGAAGGGGCAGAGCTGCCATGGATCAGGATCACGGCTGAGGCAAAGCAGGCAGCAGGGCTTGGTGTTGTCCTCAGCATAATTTGCTGGCTGCAGGAGCATGGTAGCTGAGAACATGGGCTTTAAATGATGGTTGCCTTTGCTCCGGGCTTTTGCACTGCTGGAGGAGAAGAGGAGCAGGGAAAGATGGTCTTGGGGAGGGCAAGGCACACTGGTGACAGGGAGGCTGGGCTGCTCGTTAAATTAAAGTCTGGAAACTTTAGCAGTTCCCCATGGAGGCTGAAGAACAGGACTTTATTGTCCTCCTATTAACCCTCATTTCTGGCAAAACCCTATCAAAATATTCCCCTCTCCCGGCCAGCCCTGCCCCGCAGTAATTCAGTCTGTGTATGGCTTGGTGCAGCACCATCCCCGTTCCCCGCCAGCTGTACAGCCCCAGCCGTCCTGCTGTTGCATAAGCCAGGAAAAGCAGCTTCGCGCTGTGCAGAGGTATCCCAGGAGGCCACATCCCCTCTAGCACCGCTCATGGATGAGCTATTACAGCATCCCTGGATGGGAATCGGACCGTGCTGGAGCTGCGGCTGCATCCCAGCACAGCAGGTAGGGCGCAGCGCGGGGGTGCCCGGGGTGCCTGGTGTGCTCGGGCCACCCCTGGCTGAGCCTGCACGTATCTACCCTGAGAATCCACATTTTTCAATCTATTGCTCCGACACTTTCTGCTTGAGCTGAACTCGCTTCAGAACAAGCCCCGGCTTGAGATGTACTAGATGAACAAGCCAGGCTGCCGGATGCCGGAGGCTCCATAAACAGGGTGTCCCTTAAAGGAGACAAAAATGGGATTGATTTTGGCAACATGCATTTGGGAGGATCCTGTACAGAGGAAAAAGCCAGTCACAGGCAGGCTCAGAAGCAAGCAAAGAAGATATAGGGGAGACAGTAGGAAATGCTTTTTGACAGCAAGACTTTGGAGCAGGATGTCTTGGGAGACTGAGCCATCCCTGCCGTGAAGCAGTCGCATGAAGGGCTGTTGGGACAGGGTAGGTCAGGCTGGTAGGGGCAGTGCTGACAACAGCTCGAGGATTTTAGCATCTCATGACGCTGTGATTTACAAACACAGCCGCTCCAGGCCAACAATAATTGCAAAAGCACTGACCTCCCTGCCATGTCTGCTTGTTGGCTTCCTCCAGATCATCTCCAAGTGCACTTCTGAGACCCTATAAACTCCCCTGCCCAGCCTGGATTTTACCCTGGGGAATTCAGGTCCTTTCAAATCTTCCTGCCTTGAGCAATTCAGATCTTTATGGCCACACATAAATACTCCGCTCCTTGCAAGGGCCAGTCAGTGGAGGAATCATTTGCTTCATCTGTCTGGAGTTTGATGGGATTTCACTGAGCAGAGGGTAAAAGAAACCCGAGGGGACACAACCACCTTAGCTGGATGAAAATACAGCTGCCATATGAGGGCATATGCAGAAGATACCTCGTCGGTCTCTGCTTCAGTGTGATGAGTTCTGGGGATCTCAATTTAGCCCTGAAACTTGTTTACTTCCCTTCAAAAACCACCATCCAGTTTGGCTGGGGTTTGGCAGGAGCTGGCATTGTGGGCAGGAGCGGCACTGCGGGCAGGAATAGCTGGGCTGTGGGAAGGCTCGGAGCTGATGCTGCACCGTGTCTGTGGGCTTGGGGCAAGGTGGGACGTGATCAGCCCCAAAATAGCGAGGTCATGTGGCCCTGAGCGAGCACTGTGACTTTCCATCCTGCGCCTGGCCCAGAGCTGGGTCCCTCCCTCGGGACCTTCTGCTAAAATTAGCAGCATTTCCCCATGCCTTATGCCCCGCGTCTGTTATCAGCAGCTGTTTAAGGAGATGGAGGGACCAGAAACACAGTTTAAAAAAACCATCAGATTTGGAGAACTCCCTTTTAAGCTTCTCTTTTATGGGAAAAACTGATGGAAAAAGTTCTTCCCTGAAATGGGAGCTCTGGGGAGAGGCCCCTGCACTCTTTCCTCTGAGATGTTGAGACTGCTAATGAACATTAGTCATATCAGGTATCTGCAAAGAGTAACAGAAAATTACAGAGGTGAGACATGAGCATTGGTGATGTCACACCCCCCCCAGCCCCTTAATTCAGACTTGCCCAAAGGTGCCTGCTGCATCCTCTCTCCTGCGCTAACCTGCCTGCCCACGCCACCCTGGGGAACAAGCTTGCCCAGGATTTGTTACCAGGATTAATGGAGTGGATTGTTAATGGCATGATCTCCAAAAAAATATCTATTGTTCACTTTGGGGGGAAAAGGTGGGAACTGGGAAATTAGGGAAACACCAACTTTCTCGATGAGTGGGATGATGCAGGGAATTGTCTGGGCCTCTATGTAGATACCCAGCTGCAAAACAGGAGGAAGACCACACTGTGCTTTGGGATTATGGATGGTCACCCGGCTGGATCCAGGCAGCTCGCACCATACCTGCTGCAGGAATGTTCAGCTATTTCCTTGTCTAATGCACACAGAGGCCGATGCAGCTGTGGACAGCAAGAGCATCCCTGCAGCGGACGAGGGAGCTTGGCTCCTTTCCTGCTTCTCTCCCCCTGGTTAACTCTGAAGAGTGAAGGTCCTCGCTGCCTGAGGTGTGCCTGGACTGACACTGATGTCATCTCGCTCAAGGTTTGGCACCCCATGCTGTTCTTCCTTGAAGGAATTAGAAATAGTGAGTGGTACTGAGGGAATTTGTGCTGCTTCTGGATGGAAAGGGAGGGTGAAAAGGCTGGACGGGAAGGGACATCTCTCTCTCCCCAAATCCCTCTGTGTTCAACCTTTTCCAGTGGAATCAAAAAGTGCATCCCTCCCCCTGACTTTGCTGGAGCTCTGTGTGGAAGAAAGGAAGGGAGGGACTAAGAGGGAGCGAGATTTCCTCTCCCGGCCCCTTTTTTTTGCATCTACTGATGGCTGCATATGGAGTGGGGTCACAGGCTGACGTGTCAGGGAGTGGGCTGCAGCCACTCGCCCCCAGCCTGGGAGCAAGCTCCGCTCTGCAAACCTGGGAGAGCCCATTTCAGTGTGGGACAGGGACACTTTCCCTCCCCACTCCCCCACGCGCTGCAGGGCTGAGCCGCTGCCCAGCCAGGGGCCCAGACACAATGCCAGGCGTGAGGAGCAATGCCTGGCTTTCATTCTTATGCACACACACACAAACAAGTTTGCTTCTCTGGCAGCAATTGGCAGCTCCTCTGTTGGGTTTGTAAATCTGGAAATAACAGCTGGAGGTTTTCTGCCTTATCCCACACTAGGGATGAATTTTAAAACCCTCCTGCATTGGGTTGCATTGAGTTGGGTCTGTTGTTTTCCATGGCAAACAGCAGTTCGAGCCCAGCTCCCTTTGCCTCAAAATGGCTCTTCCAGCATCTATCTCAAGTGCAGCTCCTGCTGTTTCTTGGAGCTCTGGGCAGCTTACGGGGAAGGTTTGCTGGCTTCTTGCTAATGCAGCCTCTCTGCTGATCTGCCTGGCATGCAGCTGAGCACCCGTTCCTCCACTGGCATGCTGAGACCCTGTTTAGAGGAGTTGTGGACAGGCTGGCTCTGCCAGGGAGGAGGGAAGCAAGTGGACAGCAGGAGGGTCTTGGAGACACTCGGCTGGGATGGTTGGTGGGGTACAGGGCCCCACTTTTCTCGTTTTCCTCTGGACACACCAGAAATTGTAGTTCCAGCTGTCCCCAGCAGGTTCATGGTGGAGGTGGCCCTGGGTGGCCAGTGCTAGTGGCAAAGGATGGTGATCCTTACCTGGGGATACACATCCCTGTCTTCGGCACACCGACCCTTGGTGAGGAGCCAACAGCTCAGTGCAGAGCCTTTAAAGAGTCAGAGCTGGCCTCTTGGCTTCCTATGCTCTTGCTTTGACCATACTTTGACATATTTTGACCTCAGGGCAGGGCAAGCTTGGAGGGCTGCTCCTGAAACTGGAAAGCTAAAAATCCCCCAGTGGTTGTAAAGCCAGCAGGGAGGACTCTGGATGTGCCACATCTCTGCTTTTTTGGCTTCTCCCCTGGCAAAGGACAGGCTGAATTAAGAAAGCAAACAGAGAGGAAATGGTAGAGAAATAAGAGCAGCACTGTGAGTCGAGGACGCTCTGGACTCAGTCCCGTCCTGGTTGCCCTGGAAATTGGATCATTCCCACCGAGCCGCCTGCTTTGCTGGCTGCTCCTGGGAGTGCACAAGCATTTAGCACTGGTCAGAGGCAGGGGAAGTGGGAAAAGAAAAAATAAAGGGAAATATAGATGTAAATTCTGGTATTGGGGTTTTCTCCACCAAAGGGAGACCCTAAGCTCTTTGTCCCATGCCTTTGCAGGGATGATATGAAGAGCGACCCCCCCACCAGCTCCGCTGAGACACAAAGGCGAGGCAAAAGCCAAAGGACCGTAGGCTCTCTTTGTAGGTCAGCAGTGCAGCACAAGCCTGCACTGTGGCTTGTCTGCCAAGCCTGCGAGATCCAGCCCCAGAGACACCAGGGCTGCTCCCTACAATGCCGTCCCAAGCAGGGAGCACCCCAGGCAACCCCTGACTGAGCCCTGCCTGCCCTCGAGACAGCCCTGTGTCCCATGCAGACTTCTGATGCAATCGGTGGGATCACCCTGACAATAGCTGTGTGTGCTGTTTTTTTTTAAAGCTGTGCACAACAGATTAAGCCAGCGGCCCCTGTTGTGATTGCTGGGCATTGTGCACCACGCTGACGCTGGCTTCTGTGGGCCAAGCTCTGCTGACGGCCGAGCAGGAGCTTTGGAGGGGGGGAATTTGGTTCATCTGAAATGGGGCAGGAGAGTAATTGGGCACAGTGGATTCCTGCTGCATTCAAGCATCTCCTTTCATTCACAAGGGAATGAGCTGCATTTGTTTTAATATTTTCTCATCAGATGGGCTGAGAGAGATGGTCCTGCCCTGGGAATTTCATACCAGCTGGGAACTGGGAACTGTGGAGAACTCCAAAATGCTGCAGCACCTCTCTTCTGGCTGTGCCCTGCCCCAGTGACAGCACAGCAACCTACTGGCCTGGACTGGTAAAGAGGAAACGCAAACCCAGCTATGTAGCGCTCAGCAGTCTTTCGGGAGGTGCTCAGGAATAGGCATGATGAGCAGGGGGACAATAGCAGGAAGGGCCAGGCTGAAGGCTCCTGCCTATGCAGACCAGTTTCCCTTGTCTCTTCCAGGTGACCTGGGATAGGTACATGTAGCAGAACAGTCACAGAGCAGATCTGCTCTTCCCAGACCAGCCAGGGACCTTGATTGTGTCCCATGTATCCCACAGCCCCTCTAAGGGAGCTCCTCACTCAAGAGAGCTGGCTCCCTACCTGCTCCCTATCGCTGCCCCAAAATGCCACTGCCTGCAGCAGCTGTGGGGCTGTGAACCTCAGCTCTCCGGAGTCCAATAAATTAAACCTTAGTCCGAAAGGGGCTTGGGCTGTCTTTTGCAAACAGAGGCAGCACAAAAGCTGCCTTTCTCCCTCTTGTTTTACTTACTTTGTTTTCTCTCCCTCCCCATCTGCTTTTAGCCAAATGGTTGAATAGCTTCAGTATATACTGCGGGAAGCTAAAGCCAAAGGCTGGAGCACCAGGGAAGGATGCAGAACAGCAGTGCTCTGTGGCCACTGCCTTCCGGAGGGGCTGGGAACTGTTTGCTACCCTCGGTCTGTAACACAGCCTTGATCACCTTGCTGAACCCTTGGAGAAAGCAGGTCCGAGAGAAAATATTTGTGCTCTGGCTAGCACACATGTGCACATTTCCTGCTCTTGAAGTCCTTAATTAAGCCTGGTTTTTGTTTTTTGGGTTTTTTTTCTATTTACGTTGCCACAGTCTTGGAGGGGGAGTCTGTCTGGTCCCCATGTGTTTTGCTGTTTTGGAAGCTGCAATGTGGAAAGCTGCCTGCGACGGTCACACAGGGAGTCTGCGTGTATCGACAGGGGAGTGGGAACCAGCAAGGGCCTTTGGTGTTGCTCTGTACGTCAGTGCAGCAAGCATCAGGACAGGTCAGCACATCACCCATTACAGAGTGGCCTCAGCCTGGCTGTGGCCTCCCGACAAGGAAGATTGGGTCTTTGTAGACCTTATTGAAAAGATGCAAGACCAGCACATTTAGTTCACAGAGACCGCCAAGCTTTTTCCAGCCAGTTTGGGAGCTTGAGTGCCTCCAAGGGACCACGTTATCTGCCTGTTTCATCACGCTTGGCCTCTGTCGGCAGAGATGTACGACCACTTAGGGTGATGTGCGTGACAATGGACACCCAGCCCATTGCAACGGGGACCTCCAGGTCCAGCTGCACGGCTCTAGCTCAAAGAGCAGCTGGTCAGGACAACATTGCAGATGTTGACCCCAAAAGCATGGGTGTATGATCCCGCCTGCAAGTCAAACATCAGTCATGGTGCTCATCCAGCTCTCACCTCTGCTACCGCCATGCCTGGGCTGGGAGCAGGCAGGCGAGCGAAGGTGGAAGCCTAAGCCGGGTTGTTTCTTACAGCAAACATCTAAAAGCAGAATAAGACTAGAAAATCCCCATCTTTTGGTAATGAATCCCCCATGTAACAGTCTTAACATCCAGACATGACACGCCTGTGGAATTCCTGAGATTGTTGCAAACTGAACCCTTCTTTCCCACCCTGAAATTTCACAGCAATTTACCTCTCCAAGCCATCAGGGATCACCGTTTGCAGGCACTGAGGGGGATCTCCCATCCCTTGTCTGCTTTCTGCAGCCTGCGGTGCTATTTTGGAAATTCTCTCATTTACTGGGTGGTTCAACTGAGCAAAACTGCTCCTTTGGCTAAAATCATCCCCTGCCTGTCATCTGGTAATTAGAAAGTGCCGAAAAGCCAGTGGTGCTTAAGGCGGCTCTGGGATAACCAAGGCAGCTTTTTCTTTTGTGGATAAAAGACTGGGCTTTGGGCTGTAGACTCTTCCACTGAAATCAGATTTTGGTTTAAAAAGCGGGGGAAGGTAACACTGGGTGAAAAATGACACCCAGAAGCACAGCAGCACTACAAGGGCAATGCTGCAGATGCAACGAGGTGGGTGAGAAAAGCAAATGCCTTCTGTTGGAAACACCACAGGGGGGGAAAGCAAAGACAATTTTGAAGCAGGGGAAACAAAAGAACTTTTAAAGCCCATCCCTCTGGGTTTGCTCAGTTCTTACTGGTGCTGCAGTTAGAGGCTGTTCACGACTGTCGCAGTTCAGCTGGAGCTGGGCTGAGAACCTCGTGGAGAAACGAGAAGTGAACTCCTGCTGCTGGGAGGACATCTTCATGCATGGCAATGCACTGAATTGCACCTCACCAGCCGCTCATCCTGCAGCAGGCAGGGCTGACACGTGCCTCTTCCAGCAGGTCACTGGGATGTCCTGCGGAGCCAGCGTGTCTGTGGTACAGGAAAAGCTCCTTTTCCAAGTGCCACCCTTTCCTGTTTGCATCGCAAACTGAGCATTTCCTCGTCTGAAAACTGCCTCACAGCCTCAGTGTCTGACATATTGTTTCCTGTGGAAATTATTGTGACCATGTTATCTCTGCAGGCTTGTTGGGGTCCCTCTCCATGACATTCAACCTGGGGACCAATTTCAGACCAACCTGATGAATGAGGATTTTGAAGATCTTGAAGCTGGGCAGTGGTGCAGCAAAGCGACTCTGCTTAGGCAGACTGTCTTATCCTTTTAGACTCTATGAAGGAGTTGGTTTTTCTCCCAAAGCTTTTCCATAAGCCTCTCAGACAGCCACCCTGCAGGTCTGCTGCTCTGTTCAGACTTGACCATCCTTCCTTAACTTCCCTAGCCCAGCTGTAATCAGCCCACAGGCAGCCCACATACCAAAGCTAGGACTGTCACAGGGTGTCATTACTCATCCCCAGCTGCATGTTCATGGGAGAAATGACCTTTTGGGAGGCACCCTGTGCTCCCGCAGAGCCACTGCTTCAGGAGGGCTAGTGTAGAGCCTCCTGCGCTCACTGTCCTGGAGGCAGGACCAGCAGGTCATCTTCCCCAAACACCTTATCTTAGCCGGAGGAAAGGAAAGCAGGCAGAAAGAGAGCGTTCTGCAGATTGCCTGGTCTGGCTGAAACGCCCTGTTCCCCCGATAAGCCTGCAAGGTTGATGGGGGAGCACACATATTGCTGTCCTGCTGGGCTTTTGGTGGAGAAAACAAGCAGCAGCTTGGGTGTCATCCTCCAGCCCTGCTCTAATAGGAGTTGTCCCAGTTCTTTGGTATTATTTTCACTAAATGTGCCTGGAGTGCTGGGGTTAGCAACCATCACAGCACTTCCCCCGTCTTGGCTGGAAAAGAAACCCTAGCAGCTCCCTTCCCTTCTCCACAGGGCTGGGGGAAAGGAAGAGAGATGCGAGAAGAGGGTCTGAGCACTGGGACCACTGAAGGAAGGCTGAAGCAGGGCTCACAGGAGCCCTTGGTACTTTCCCAGCTGCTCACTCCCATCAGCATCCTCAGGTATGGCCTATGCAGACTTGTCACCCTCTGTCCCCTCTGCTCTGGGACACTGAGTGAGGAGCAGGACATCAAATGCCACAAGCCATCAGGTATGAAAGCACAGAAACCCTGCACACACACAGTCTCCATCGGAAAGCAAGTGGCAGGGACACCTCAGAGAAGCGGCTGTGGCCAGTCCCTGCCATGCTGCGCACACAGGGAAACCATAGGGGCTGTAAATGACACTAATGGCAGGGTAGCGCACAGCAGCCTAGCGTAACGATTGCCTGCTGCGAAGGACGGTTAGAGGCATTTCTTAACACCCAGGGCAGGAAGCAGGAGGGGAAGAGCCCCCAGCCTGGACATCACTGCTCCGGTGGATGGAGACCAGCTCCAGACACGTTTTGTGATGGGTCGCTCCTCACCTCTCCGGGCAGCGTGTATTCCCACACTCTGCAGCCACCTCGGGGTGACCACAGCTTGCCACTGCAGCCAATTTCCACCCAAAGCTGCAACATCCTTCTTGCAGCAGTCAAGAGCTTAAAGCAGCGTCCAGCCCCTCCACCCGCACTGAATGGTGGAGGGAAGGCCTGGGAGACTGCAGCCCTGCAGACGGGTGCTGAAACTTCAGGTATCTGCATGAACCTCCTGGCTGGTTGTGGGTAGAAACCTTTCGTTGTCTGGCTCAGAGATAAGCAGGCTTTAACCAAAACAGATGGTTCAGCTGAGCAGGGAGAGGGGAGCAGAGCAGCCGGGGGAGTGTGGATACCATAAGCTGCAGCCCAGACATCAAGGACGAGCAGCCTCGTTTACAGCAAGACAGACTGGGAGTTATCCTCTGTGGGCACAACATTGCCAGTCCCGCCAGCCAGTTTGGCAGAGAGCGAGCGCCACAGGGACTGCTGGCTCCAAGGCCAGCTGTGCCACTGCGTGCCATCCAGCTCCATGCCAAATTGACAGTGCATGTCCTCCCACTGCCACCAGACTAGAGCCACTGGGCAACCAGCTGCTGGTGGATGCACTGGCCGTGCCTGGGAGGAAGCTGAAAGCAATAAATAACAACTAACATTGGCAAACACCAGCTCAGACCAACAAGGCAGGGGGGCTAGGGAAAGGCATTCACTAGCTCACCTGGGACCCCGGAGGTGTCATGCCATGCATCTGAGTGCACTGGCACAAAGCAGAAATAGGCTGCAGTTCTGGGCCTTGGCTCTGGAAACTTCCTGCCACTGGGAGATTTTAATGCAAGAACGTTTTTAATGCAGTGATGTTAGACTTCTATCCTTTACCTTCCCTTAAATTAAAAAGTAATAAAAAGTGTCTGCAACATGTTCCTTGAAGCGTCTCCAGCCCCTGCAAATGCATCTACAGCAAATAACTGTGCTTTAGATCAATGGTAAAGAAGGACTTGGAAGTACTAAACCTCTCTAGGAAAGAATAAATTGCAACTATGTCAGTAGTAATCTCAATGAACAAGTATGAAAAACCTCTTAGAGTAACCTTTTCCTTCAAACTTTAGTTGGTTTTCCTCTCTGTAGAACAAGTCACATGTGACTGGTAGGCATGGGAGACATCCCCCAGGTGAAACAAGAGACAGCAGACTGGGACAGACACGTGCCATCTTTTCACTGGGCTGAAAACCTGAATTAAATGGATGGGAGCTGGGCAAATCAACAGTACAGCCCGTAACACTGGTCACTGGGCTGAGAAATAGGAGACCTTGGAGAGATTCCCACACCCCTCTCCTTCCTCCATCCTTTTTGCATTTCTCAGCACAGGCATTCTCCTCCTGTGTCTGTGGGTGCATGCAGCACCCAGGGATCCTGCCCGGCATCAGGGCCCCATGCTGCTATTACCTATTTGGTTGAAATTTTGTAGGTGGGCAGGGAAGGGGGCAAGAGGAACACTTGCCAGGGGAAGGGACTCATCCAGGTGTCTTGAGCAGGGCCCAGGATCCAGGATGATTCTTCATATTTATATGGTCATGCAGTGCCCTAAAAAGCACTGTACTAAACCTAGGCTGAGTCCGTGTTCCCTGCTCCTACTTGCAATTTGTTTGGCCTGCGAGCTCAGTCATGTTGCTGGGGTCCAGTGACTTCTGCCTCGTGGCCCCATCTAGCTAGTTATCCTTGACTTAGAGGGGCTGCAAGAGTCCCTTCTTCCCAGCACTTGCATCTCAAATGGAAAGTTTGTCCATTCTGTGATGGAAAGACATCTGCCAAGACACAGATTCCCTGAATCTAAGTGACATTCAAGCTCATTTCTGCTGAGACATGTCCCTCAGGCAGAGGTTGCAGTCAACTTCTAAAGATAGGTGCAATTCCCTGGGAGACCTGTCTTGCGTGTAACGGGTAGTTTCCCATCCCTAGGAGCCATCTCTTTTACAGAAAACCACTTAAAGCAGTACAAAGACACACAAGACACATAGACATGCACTGAAAGACAGAAACAGCGCCTCGATTTACTGAGGGACTAGAAACAGCATAAAACCTCCTCCTCTAGATTTCTCCACTTTTAAAGCCCAAGACGCAGCTGTCTCCTCCTGCCAGCCCTCTGCTTTCCGACATCTGGCAGGGTAGTAAAGGTCAAATGACCAAGCAAGTTGGGAGATATGCAAACAGTTAAGCCATCTTTTTGCTGAAGTCATGTTTGAGTTCCTGCAAAATAAATAAATAAATAAATAAATTGAGAAAATACCAAGGCACAGAGGAGATAACGTTATACAAAGATGCCCTCTGCCGGTCACAAGCCAAAGGAAAGCCATCCACCGGAGCTCTCTGCCAGCGATTTGCAACTTCCCTCCCTCCTTTTATAGATGAACCCCTAAAAATATTCCCTATGGAGGGAAATGTGCTGTAAAACTTAAATTTAGTGTTTTTTCCCATGACAGCTGAAGTGATCTAGCAGCAAACTACTAGCAAGGGCAGTGCAGCCACCCCTCTCCTGTGTTTTGGATCTTATGATCCTTGGGTAAGACAAATAGCTTCAGTTAAAATCCAATAGGAAAACAAAAGCATCAAAAGAAAAGTTCTGCCAGGTCAGCCAGCTGAACTGACTCCCTAGCTGCCTTGATGTAATATAAGGAAAGTGGTGAGAACACAGGGCCAGGGAAAAAGGGGACACATCCACGTTATTTGAGACTGGCTTTGCTGTAATGGCTAACTTTTGTAGGTATTTGAGACATAGCCCACAAGTCCCTGCAAGTTGAAAACAGCTCTTGCAGTCAGTACTACAAGCTGAAAACTATTTGAGGCACTAATCAATTCAGAGCATGTTTCTCTCTGTTTTAAATAGCAATGTTATTTGATTAAAGCTATGATTTTAAACAATTTCTAAGTATTGAGAGCTTGCTCAAATGATACAAATTGCATATTTTAAACCTGTTATGTCAGTCTATTAAAACGATGCAGATCTATTGCACACACACATCAGTATCAGCTCAACTCCTTCTTGTATCAGTTTAATTCCTGCTGGTATAAATCCCTGATATGATTTAATTTATTGACTGGCAATTTAATCAGCATGAACCGGTTTCAGTGCATCTGTGCTGGGTATTTGGGATGATCAAACTAGACCATTTTAAAACAATATCATTGGATTAGAAAGCTCCACTGACAGAAACAAGCTCTTAAGAGATGCAATATTATAATCTTGGACACTAAAGAACAGTACATGCAGAGAGTGGGCAGCCCTCTCCTCCCCTTCATTCTTTCCCACTGAAAATGAATGCTGTCTGCAAAAACATTTCAGTCAAGGAAGAGTTTCGTGCATGTCCTCATAGTGCTGGGACTCTAGGAAAATTGACAGACTGCAACAATCAGGTTGCCTTTGGGACAGATGTCCAGTTGGCCAGGGGCTCTGTGCACTGGGAGCTATTCTGAAACCCAACATTTTATGTCCATGAGGGTAGCAGGGTGCTGCTCTTTTTCCATGCCAGAGTTTAGTGGAGGATTAACAGCGATATCAACAGAATCAGATGTTGGACGTCCTTGTGCTAACAACTAACCCCCTGCATCACGTACCCACAGGGCTCTTTGCATCCCACTGCCCTCCCTGGTATTGCTGAGGGCCACCACTCTCTCTGGTCAGCTGGTGAATGTCTTTGGGATTTGTTTTCATGCATGATATGCTCTGGCAAACTCTAGGTTCACCTGGGAATGGCACAGAGGCTGTGTTCTACCTCTCCACTACAGCCATGATTGGGATCACATGGGCTTTGCAGAGTAGCTACGGGGTCCCACACAGAAATGGTGCTGGCTCTATGTGGCCCAGCTGCTTCTCCAATATGAGGGCTTTGCTGAAGCTGGACCCGCAGGTCTTTCCTACTTTGTGCTTCCCAGGAAGCAGCCTGTTTTATTGGGAGAGCTGGGAAAAGCTCAGATCTCTCTCTTCAGCATTTTATACAGCTGGTATATACCTAGCCTCCTCACACCAGGCAAGGCTACTGCGCGGACTTCTCCCCAAGGTAGGAAGCGTTCTTTCCAGTCTTCTTTAGGGTTTCCAACAGGGTGTCAACGTTGTGCTCCGAGTCAATGCACACCTTCTTGTTGGGCAGGTCAATATCAAACTGGACACCTATGAGGAAACGAAAAAAATTTTGTACAGCTAGAAGCAGCCAAATGGTGTGAGCACAGGGAAAGCTCACCTTCACACATTTGTGCTCCCAAGGCCATCAGTTAAATGTACATGTGCCTCCTGCCAGCAAATCCTGATACCACCACCAGTCAGCAAAACCAAACTGGTGTCCTGCCAGCAATGGTATGAAGGAAGTCAGATCTCCTATGGATCTGCATCGGGAACCACAGTTTCTCAACTGTTTTAATCTGCTCACCCCACCTTGGAGCAACACAATCACTCATGCAACAACCAGAATGAGCTGAGTTTAAACCAACCACTACAATCTCCAACCAGCTCAGCCTGTGCTGTGGTTTAGCATGGATAGGCACTAACGAGGGAGTTAGCATAGGGGTTACGACAGGGTCAGGACAGGTTTCCTCAGTGGCAGTACCAGCTAACAGCTGTAAGTAGGAGGGAAAAGCCACTTTCCCATGTGGATTTCCCAGTGGCTAATAAGGATAAGGCACTCTCAGCCAAGTGAAAAGAACTGGACATGAAGTCTCTAACCAGCCACATATTTTCACAAAACTTGTAGGTATTTATCAGCTTTGAGAGCTCTGCCACGTCATCACATGAGGCTGATATTGGCCAGCATGTTGAAGAGTGATGGAGGTGCTGACAGCCACACACAGAGGCAGTGGGATCACCACAGCCTGGTAAGAGGGTCTGGAAGAAGTTGCAAGGCCTTTGCCTTGGTGACTGAAAGCTGTTCCCACTTGGTGAGGACAGGGGAGCAGGATGACAGGTCCTCACAACTGGTGAGTGTGGGTCAGATCCTTCTCTCTTGGTAATCCCAGCACAAAGGAGGCACAGGTTATAATTTTCCAGGTGTTATTAAAAACAGGCTGTGCAGGCAGCCACCAAATGCTCTGCTCAACAGCTCTTCTCTGTGACTGCTGATGACACCACAGGCCTCCTTGGGAACAACGCCTGGCAGGACATCCACCTCCCTTCCTTCTGGCAGCCTGAGCAGTGCGGTTCCCAGAGGGTTCAGGATGAGGCCCTGGTGATTCAGAGCCACCTGCAGCCACGGCAGCTCCTCCCTCCCTTGACATTTCTCCAAGGGTCACACGAGTCCTGCGAACAATCAGCGACTCGTTACTAAGCAGCAGGCTCAGAGCAGAGCGGGGAGCAGAGGTTTCCCATCAGCCACTTTCAGCTTTTACCCACAGTGCTACCCTTGCAAGACAGAGGATCCCAGGGCACTGACATCCTGCCCCGGAGCTGCCGTTGCTCCGGCGAGCTGGCTGTCACACACCCAGCACTGACTCACCTCCCAGCCTGTGCAGGACACGGGTGACCGCATTGGAGCAGCCTTCACAGGTCATGTCCACAAAGAACTCGTGTTTCTGAAAAGAGGCATATGGGGGGTCAGGGAGGATGCAGCCGGCAGCACACCATGAACACTCATCCTCCACACTTGCCTTTTTCCTTGGGGAGGTGGGTTCAAATCCTCCCCAACCAAAAAGTCCACACATGCCACTAAGGGACGCTCAGCAAAACTGAGAGCTCTTGGTAATCCTCCCTATGGTGTTCTTGTGCTGTCCCTCAGAGTATAACCCTAGGGGCCTTTGGACACTGCCTGGCCCCTACTCAGATCAGGGCCACCTTCAGGGTGAGCGCAGGTTGCCATCTCTGCGGGCCTCTGCTGGACCCACTCCACTTGCCCTGGGGAGCCCAGGAGAAGCAAGTCTCCTGCCTCCAGCTTACCCACTGTCCTGACTTAGTCTGCAAGGTTTTCAGTGCTTGCCCATCCTATTCTTCTTGCGTCTACAAGGCCTCTGGTCCCCAACATAATAAACTCATAAAAATATTAAGAAAACTGAAATTTAAGGAACATTAGTGCCATTTTTTCATCCCTTCACTCCACCAGGGCCCCAGTGTTATCTTCGCTACTTGTGAGGGATACTGGGTCAACATAAATGTGCTTGCCTGTAAAACTAATCACCGCGTTCAATCTTTGGCACCCGACGGATCCTAATCTCCTTTTCTTGCACATGCTTTTTACTTTCCTTAAAAAAGAAAAGTAAAGCTGTTTTTTATTTTTTACCCACAACCCATTTTTCTTTCTATCCAAACCACCCTTTGCCCCCCACCACCGAGAGGCTAAAACCCTCACGCGCACAACTCACCCCAGAAAGGAGTTTGGGAACGGCCGTTCCCATTAGGATTTTCCAGAGTAATTAGCATTTTCTTGATTTTTATTTTCCAGATGCCCTGCGTGCCCCGGGGAGGCTGGTGTGCGGGGAGGAGGCGATCGGGACGGGGCAGGAAGGCTCCCAGCGCACGGCCCCCCCCGGGGCCGGCCTGTGCGCCCAAGCCCCGGGG
>WAAD01010916.1:0-24655 GCA_013389945.1 Fregata magnificens
CCTTCCAACCCCAGCCATTCTGTGATTCTGTGAAAGAGAGAAGTTACTGCATTTTATTGGAATCCAGCTAATTAACGTAACTAATTCTGAATTTGAGAGAATTTTTCAAAATGTTAATAATGTAAGTATATGGAAACGTAAAGATTTTGGTAATCAGAAGGAAACTGATGGTTGGTTTTCCATTGAAAAGCAATCAAGTCTGCTTCAGATTGCATTCCTATCAACTTGAGGGGATAAATAACTCAGATTTTATTTTTATATATTTATTTGAGATTAAAATATTGAATTGCACTGCTGTGGTAATCTTCCTTCCAAGCACAACAAAATGTGTGGATGATTTTATAGTGATGGAATATTTAACTTTATCATTATATTAATATAGTTGGTACTTATTCTTCTATGTGCATAAATGAAAAAGAGGCAATGCAGTTTTTAAAATTGCTATTTGTTTTATAATTTTGGCCTAGAATTTCTTGTTATTCCATTTACAGTTTTTGTGTCACACTTTAAATGGTACTGCTTTCCTCATCAGGATTTGATAAAAGACATTTCTTTTGAAAATAAAACATGTGACAGGGCATATTTCTGTCCTGCCAAATCCATCTTGAACTACACTCTAGCCACGTACACATTCTAGCACATAGTATTTGGGAAGTATGAAGTTAGAGGGAAAACAAAAATGATTTGTCGTTTTAAGTGGGGTTCTGTTAAATTCTTTTCAACAGCTTTAGCAGTCCTAACCAGTTATAGGTAATACCAGGTAATACCCAGAAATACGAGCTTCCCCAGAGGCCCTGTGTTAGTCCTGCAGTCTCCAGCTACTATAATTTAATGCTTTTTTAATTTTTTTTTTGACCACTGTTGGAAGTTGTAAATATATTTTGATAACCCACCTAATGATTTTTTTCAATACATGAAAATATGTTCTACTCAGAGGTGATTATTATTTTCAGTCAAGAAACCAGAAGGGCAAGCAGGTCTCCAAAAGTTTAAATGCCCTTTTTGCTACATTTGTAGCAGGGGTACTCAGTTCTTGCAAGGGTTCCCCACTGACTTAGCTGGCGCCTCCTGTTACTCTTGTCAGATGCTCAGAACTTTTGAGACTTTAACCGTGATGAAGTCCATCTTCTCAACATTTAGACCTTGTAATTAAAAGTGTTAGCTAAAACAGATGCAGTGTATATGACAAACTGGGATTGGGGAGAAAGTTGTTCTACCATTATTTTAAAATTCCTTGTAATAATTTTAGCAGCATAATTGGTAATTGAGAGGTAAATGTTTTCCATCCTCCTGGATTTTCCTGATTTACAAGTTAATATTACTTATAGATGTATATGTATCTTCACTGATGGACATCCTTTGAAATAGGTCCCCAACAAGCGTTGGGGATAGATGTCACTGTATAGTGACAATTACTAGGTCCATGCATTATAAAAACATGTTATAAAAAGCGTACTCTGATCAAAACTGACCTTCACATTTAAAGACTCTGCAAACCAGCAGAAGAGGTTCTGCTCATGGGAGAAATGAAAGATTGTTTGCTACAAAATACCCTACAGCTAAATTTAAAATATTTTTAAAATACAATTTTTTTAAATCTTGTAATTCAGCAAGCGGGAACATCTTGCAGTAGATTTTATACCACTCTTCCCTACAGAAGCAAAAGCAGATATGTGAATATGTACTGATTTAAAATCCCAGAGTCCTTACATGCAGGGCCTCTAAGACCACAGCTGCCCTGAGGCTAGAAATATCAATTTTATCTAGTGCCACCACATTTTCCTGTAATGCCAGACAGGCAGTTGGAGAGAGAGATTTACATCTCCATCAGCGGGAGAATTAAAAGTAGCATTGTTATTTTCTTTTCCTCTGTTGTAATAGAAATTAATGGCTGTGGAAGCAGTGGCAACATAAAATTTTATGTGGATACAATTCTGTATTTTTCAGTATTGCTGCTTTAAGACTAATCCCTCTGATCTTTCGCAGCACTTAAAATTTACTTTATTATTTTATTATTATTATCGTATTACTTATAAAAATGTTACACAAAATCTTTTTTCTAATAGATTGATAAAGACGATTGTTTCATGCTGTATTGTATGAATCATCAAGGCATCTTCTAAGCTTATTAAATGTTACCTTATATTTGATTACTGTGTTTAATGTTCTTTGATATGCATGAGCATAACTCTATAGACAGGTTTTAATAAGGGCACTCTCTTTCATGGAAAGCTTAAAAGCAGATGGTGTTGTTTATATTTTGTTTTCAACAGAAATACAAAAAAAGAGCATCTGGTGTTTACTTGTAGCTCATCTACCCCTGGAAATTAAAAGCTAGCAAAGTTGAATAAAATGACACTGCTTTGCAAGAATTAAACTGCATTCTTCCTTCTGTTTAAAGTTCAGCATGCTCCTACACTTCAGAGCTGGCTGTGGACCAATAATAAAGTTTGGGGTTTTTTTTCCTGGAACAGAAAGGCTGCCTATTACAACAGCAGTAATACTGATAGCATAATCAGCATTTCTTGAGTCTGATTTGTATCGCTTGTCTGCTGAGTTCACGTCATACGGAGGTTGTATGTTAATTCCTGCCAGCAGAAGGATGAATTGGCAGTTTCTGTCAATNAGGGGATAAATAACTCAGATTTTATTTTTATATATTTATTTGAGATTAAAATATTGAATTGCACTGCTGTGGTAATCTTCCTTCCAAGCACAACAAAATGTGTGGATGATTTTATAGTGATGGAATATTTAACTTTATCATTATATTAATATAGTTGGTACTTATTCTTCTATGTGCATAAATGAAAAAGAGGCAATGCAGTTTTTAAAATTGCTATTTGTTTTATAATTTTGGCCTAGAATTTCTTGTTATTCCATTTACAGTTTTTGTGTCACACTTTAAATGGTACTGCTTTCCTCATCAGGATTTGATAAAAGACATTTCTTTTGAAAATAAAACATGTGACAGGGCATATTTCTGTCCTGCCAAATCCATCTTGAACTACACTCTAGCCACGTACACATTCTAGCACATAGTATTTGGGAAGTATGAAGTTAGAGGGAAAACAAAAATGATTTGTCGTTTTAAGTGGGGTTCTGTTAAATTCTTTTCAACAGCTTTAGCAGTCCTAACCAGTTATAGGTAATACCAGGTAATACCCAGAAATACGAGCTTCCCCAGAGGCCCTGTGTTAGTCCTGCAGTCTCCAGCTACTATAATTTAATGCTTTTTTAATTTTTTTTTTGACCACTGTTGGAAGTTGTAAATATATTTTGATAACCCACCTAATGATTTTTTTCAATACATGAAAATATGTTCTACTCAGAGGTGATTATTATTTTCAGTCAAGAAACCAGAAGGGCAAGCAGGTCTCCAAAAGTTTAAATGCCCTTTTTGCTACATTTGTAGCAGGGGTACTCAGTTCTTGCAAGGGTTCCCCACTGACTTAGCTGGCGCCTCCTGTTACTCTTGTCAGATGCTCAGAACTTTTGAGACTTTAACCGTGATGAAGTCCATCTTCTCAACATTTAGACCTTGTAATTAAAAGTGTTAGCTAAAACAGATGCAGTGTATATGACAAACTGGGATTGGGGAGAAAGTTGTTCTACCATTATTTTAAAATTCCTTGTAATAATTTTAGCAGCATAATTGGTAATTGAGAGGTAAATGTTTTCCATCCTCCTGGATTTTCCTGATTTACAAGTTAATATTACTTATAGATGTATATGTATCTTCACTGATGGACATCCTTTGAAATAGGTCCCCAACAAGCGTTGGGGATAGATGTCACTGTATAGTGACAATTACTAGGTCCATGCATTATAAAAACATGTTATAAAAAGCGTACTCTGATCAAAACTGACCTTCACATTTAAAGACTCTGCAAACCAGCAGAAGAGGTTCTGCTCATGGGAGAAATGAAAGATTGTTTGCTACAAAATACCCTACAGCTAAATTTAAAATATTTTTAAAATACAATTTTTTTAAATCTTGTAATTCAGCAAGCGGGAACATCTTGCAGTAGATTTTATACCACTCTTCCCTACAGAAGCAAAAGCAGATATGTGAATATGTACTGATTTAAAATCCCAGAGTCCTTACATGCAGGGCCTCTAAGACCACAGCTGCCCTGAGGCTAGAAATATCAATTTTATCTAGTGCCACCACATTTTCCTGTAATGCCAGACAGGCAGTTGGAGAGAGAGATTTACATCTCCATCAGCGGGAGAATTAAAAGTAGCATTGTTATTTTCTTTTCCTCTGTTGTAATAGAAATTAATGGCTGTGGAAGCAGTGGCAACATAAAATTTTATGTGGATACAATTCTGTATTTTTCAGTATTGCTGCTTTAAGACTAATCCCTCTGATCTTTCGCAGCACTTAAAATTTACTTTATTATTTTATTATTATTATCGTATTACTTATAAAAATGTTACACAAAATCTTTTTTCTAATAGATTGATAAAGACGATTGTTTCATGCTGTATTGTATGAATCATCAAGGCATCTTCTAAGCTTATTAAATGTTACCTTATATTTGATTACTGTGTTTAATGTTCTTTGATATGCATGAGCATAACTCTATAGACAGGTTTTAATAAGGGCACTCTCTTTCATGGAAAGCTTAAAAGCAGATGGTGTTGTTTATATTTTGTTTTCAACAGAAATACAAAAAAAGAGCATCTGGTGTTTACTTGTAGCTCATCTACCCCTGGAAATTAAAAGCTAGCAAAGTTGAATAAAATGACACTGCTTTGCAAGAATTAAACTGCATTCTTCCTTCTGTTTAAAGTTCAGCATGCTCCTACACTTCAGAGCTGGCTGTGGACCAATAATAAAGTTTGGGGTTTTTTTTCCTGGAACAGAAAGGCTGCCTATTACAACAGCAGTAATACTGATAGCATAATCAGCATTTCTTGAGTCTGATTTGTATCGCTTGTCTGCTGAGTTCACGTCATACGGAGGTTGTATGTTAATTCCTGCCAGCAGAAGGATGAATTGGCAGTTTCTGTCAATGCAGCTGAAAAATTGTGATTTTTTTAAAACTAATTTGCATGCTTTAAGTATTTATAAATTAGAACAGAATATGACGTTCGATGGTTGTTCATACATCTTTAAAGTCTTTATATGCAAGTTGCTAGAACTCTTCCAAGTATAATCCAAATCCATATCATCACTGTTTTCCCACCCTACAGGAGGGCTTCTCTACATTGTCACGTAAGAATTTGGTCACCCAGGTGGCCATTTCCATAACTGACCATACAGTCATAAATGTGAAATACACACATGCCTATGTGTACATACACATAAGTCTGGGTAGATAAGGTCAGTCTTGACCTTTTCACTGTTAATATAACTATAAATCCCACACAGTTGTAATTCTTGGTCTAGCATTTTTCCAGTATTGTGGCAATCTCTTCTTATTGCCGAATACCACATCTACTGGATTAGATGGTCACATTTTTCTATATTTAACAACTCCTGTGTTGAGTATTTGTTCTTGTGGAACTTTTCCCAGTTGAGCTGAAAGACAGAAGAAACAGTATCGACTTTACTTAATTGTATTAATATTACATGGTTTATAAGATTATAGGAGTTTTTTCCTAGAGCAACTCTCCAAGTTGGGAGCTTATTTGTCTACTTTTGCCTGTTTAGGTAAGTGTGTTTGCATCCACAAACCTGTTACAGAAACTGCTTATCATGGGGCTAGGATTACTGTAGTATTAGGTCTGTATGTGAAATGACTACATGCTAATTTAAAAGCAGCAATATTAGTGGTACTTCAAATCCCAGTCAGCCCTTTTCTGTATTTCTTCAAACCATATTTGTCTGCTTTTGCCTTCCTGTACATCTGATGATATGAGAAAAGTGGGACAGAAAACCATCAAAACAAAAATTACTTTTGCTTTTACCTTTTTAATTACAATATTATTTTTGACATGTGAACTCTTATTTGTGCCCTTGTTGCCAGGTACCCGATTTGTTCATGTTTTCTTGGTACTTACAGACACTTGCATGAACAGTTACTTGGGGGTAACGCTGCTATTGAACTTACAGCTGAGGGAGGATTGTTCCACTAAAGACAGACTGGAGTAAAATCACTTTTGTCTTTGAATGACGTACATAATTTTTTGTTGTTGTTGTTAATTTCTATGATGAAATACGTAGGCTTTAAATTTTCCAATCCTTGTTTCTTCTCTATTCTGTTTATAGGCAATCCGAAGTTTCCAGGTATCCTTACACATCTTCCCAATGAACCCTGAAGTATGGAAAGAGGACCTTTCCTGGGCAAGAAAACTACATGAACAGCAGAAGGCAACAAAGACTGAGGCAGTGCAAGCACTGGCAAAAGAAAAAGAGCTTGCACAAGAATCAATCCCAGACTATGACTTTGAAAGCGATGAAATTGTGGCAGTCTGTGCTGCCATTGCAGAGAAGGAGAAAGCTCTTGCAGCAGCTAAAACAGTAGTGATTGTGTCTGCTTCAGGCACAGTAGAGACTGTTACTGAGAAGGAGAATTGTCCTACAACTCCTGATGAAACCCTTTTCATCAGAGCCCGATAGGGCAGCCTTATGGCTTGCCAGTACTGTTCTAAGAACTAGTGTTATTTATTGTATTGGGCTTGCTTTGTTTTTGTTTTTTAAGCAGTGGGAGAGCCTACAAAAGTTAAATAATTGAAGTTACTTTTCTTTTGTAAATTGAAAAAGCAATGACCTGAGTTGTTGTTCCATCCATGTTTCTGGAGAAGAAAGCCAAGAGTTGATTCTAAAAATCTTATGAACGAATGTAATGTTAAGATGCTTAACTACATTCTAACACTGCTTTCATCTTTCTGTATTTCATAATTTTACAAGTTAATGTCTACATTTTCCTAGTAATTAATAAGCTTTTATTTAAATGTTAAATAAAAAGGGATTTTAAAAAAATCTGTTTCAGTCCTTATTCATTAACTTTACTTATCTTCCAGTTAAAGTCTGAACTGTTCTCTGTTATCAGAAGTCTTTATTTTCATCAAGATTACTTCTTCTGTAAGAAAGTTTCCTATGAAGCAGATATGTATTATTATTTTGCTTGTGTGTGTGTGATAGATCTGGCATCTGATTTGTAGTCAGATGAAATCAGAAACCTTTGTGTTGCTCTCATAGTTGAATGGGTTAAACACTTTCTGATTAGATTAAAAGAAATGCTATATCAAACAAGCCCCTGAATGTTTAGTTACTACTAAATGTTTCACCAGAAGAAAGAACATTCAGCTGAGAGTGGAACTGGCCTTTCCTTATCTTGAGTGCTGTGCTGCAGACATCACCGGAAGTAAATGGTGGGAGTTGGAAGTAGGTATGTCTGAAGCATATTACGTTTAGAAACTTTTCTTTCCTAGTGAGGCTAATCTGATAAAGGGAGTCAATTTGTTTTCCTAATTCTTATGACCTGCCATTTAAAGTATGTTCTTAGTGAGCCAGTTTTTCAGGACAGCATTGCCGGAGTCTCCCTTTATATCCTTTCTGGATTCTGGATGCTGTGGTGGGTATTCACGTTGTGTTAACTTAGAGGCATAACATAGGAGATTCATTTAATGTTCATCTTTCTTTAGGGGAAGGTGGCCATTGGTTCCTCACACAGGCAGTTCAGAGAAACAAAGTCAGGTTGTTTCTTTGATGTGCTCTCTGCTGAGACTGCTCTGTTTTCATTGTCTTGGAGACATGGTAGAGACGGTCACCTCCTAACTGGACTGGAAAAAATGGTCAACTGAGGAATTCCTGGATAATTCAGGACTGGGAACACATCGTTTCTACTTGATTTTCATAACATTTTGCATGATAAAAACATTTGAATAATAGTTTTGTAGACAAGTGAAACCTTTTGAAATCGGTCATCTTTGCATTTGTCATATCTGATTTCTATTTTCAAAATAACACATTTTAAAGGAAATAATGTTGCTCGAGAAGCATAGTGATTTTTGCAATAGAAAGTGTACTGTACAAAAATTACTTAGATCATACTTTCAGTTTGTGGTGGTTTGACCCTGGCTGGACACCGGGTGCCACCAAGCCGCTCTATCACTCCCCTCCTCAGCAGGGCAGGGGGAGAAAATGAGGTGGAAAGAAACCTCCTGGGTCAGGACAAAGGCAGTTTAATGAAACAAAGACCACGTGCGGAAACAGAAGGGAAAGGACAACAGGGACCCCCCTCCCCACCTCTCACCACAGCGACGCCCGGCCACCTCCCGGGGAGCGGGGCCCAGCACGTGCCGCGGCTGCTCCCCAGGACACAGACCGACGTCCCGAACCACGAACGCCCCCCGCTTCCTCCTCCCTCCCAGCTTTTATCCCTGAGCAGGCGTCACACGGTACGGAACAGCCCCGCTCAGCCCGGGCCGGCTGTCCTGGCCGCCCCCTCCCCAGATGCCGCCCAGCCCCAGCCCCCAGCGGGGGTGGGGGGGGAAATGTTGGAGAGGCAGCCCCGGGGCTGGGCAGGCACCGCCCGGCCACAGCCAGGCACTGGTGCCGCCTCCGGCCACCGACACAGAGCACAGCAGGCTGCCGGGGGGAAACCAGCTCCCCCTCGGCCAGACCCAGCACACAGTTGAATATATTTAAAAGGACACTTACAGTCTTTGCAGAAATTAATTATCCCTTTCAAAAAATTGATTGCCATGTTGTACTTACTAAGTTTTTGTTAATTTTTGCAAGATTCTTCCTGAATATATTTTTGTTTATATGTGAATTTTTAGATCTGTGCTTACACACGCACACACAAAAAATTTACACTTGTTAACATCTCCTGACTATTCAAAATAATTATAATTACAGCAACTAAAATATATTAAGAAATGTAAAACATTGCCATGCTACATCTTTATTTGTTCATTGAGTACAGAAATAGATCTTAAATGCTTACTGAATAGGCATTTGATTAAGATATGGTTTGTTAGACAGTTTAAATTGTCCCTGTTGAAGAATTCCTTAATCTTATTTTTCCTAGCAACTTAAATAGTACAATATGTTCAGCCATAGAAAGACTTAGTATGAGAAGGATTTGGTCAGATGTCTTCAACGAAGAGATGTTCTCTGGCTAGAAAAGGAAATGCGTGACAAGTTGTAAGGTGTGTTTTCATTTTGAAGGAGCTCGGCTATAATCCAACACATCTTTTCTTTCTTTCCACTTTATACTCCCATCAGTGTTATGTATTTACTTATACAGGAAGGACTGCCTCCCTCCTTTCAGAGGTCCATGTTATCACAGAATCTGTTTCCACTGAAATGATTCACAAAATTCCTACTGACTTCAGCACTGCTGGGCCAAACTAATGGACTAATGGTGTGCACCTATACCATCAGGCAGAACGGCCATGCCAGCTCTGAGGGGTGGTTGTTTCCATCCCCTGTACTAAATGTGTTTTCCTTCTGATTAGATTAGGTTATGAATCCTAGGTATTGTCAGGACTGTAGTGTCTTGTAGAGCACTGTAAAGCAGATACGTTCTCCTGACAGTGTTAAACTGGGAAGAAGTTCAAAGATCGATGATTTCAACATTGTTTTTTGTACAACATGCCATGTTTTGCATGTATGGGGTCTTTTGGATCTATTTAAATAAAAAACTGACTTCTCTGCTGCTTAGTGATGCCTATTTATTGTTTTGGTTATAACAAGAATAAAGATTACCATTGACCATTTTAGGATGTTACTTATTTAATCAGTTGGCTGCTTCTGTCTCTGCTGAATATGTTAGATGTGTTATAGTAAAAAAAAAAAAAAAAAAGACATCTCAGGAGAAGTGTTTAATAGAAGGTAGTGCTCAGTGCTTTTAAACCTCTCAGCGGTATCCAAATGAGAGGGACCCAAGGGAGAAAGCCTTTGTTACCAAAAGTAGGATATCTGTGAAGCACACTCTCACTTTGCCAGCCAGAATTTATTTTTATTGTTCTTCATCATCACTAGTGGCACTGGCTGCAGTAGCTTTCATGTGTTTGCCTTCCATATGAATCATATGTTAAAATGCTGAAGTGTTGCAATGTCATTAAAGAGGAAATCTCAATAACAACAGGATGTTAGGGTGGATTAATTTTGCTTAATTTAAAATCTACAGTTAAACATTTAAATATTTTTTTTTTCCTTTGAATCCCTTTATATCCAGTGGAAAGAAATACACAGCCTCAGAGGGCCATTAATATGCCTTGTGTTAGATAAGTATCTTACAATGAGTTGAATCAGCCTCCCAAGATGCCTAATTATTCCCATTGACTACAAAGGAAGCTGAAGGTGACTGATTGGCAGTTAACTTCAAATGCTGAAACAGGGCAGATGAATTCCACCCTTATAGATAGAGATAAATATCTTTAAAAAACTAAACATAGATTATACTGAGAGAGAATAAATCCCTTCTGACAATACTAGAGGGTAAAAAAAAGTATGGATCAGATAACACAATAGTGACTCTAATTTGATAATATCATAAAAGATTGGATTTTAAAAGTAGTTACGGAGGGGAAAAAAGCAGATGTAACAGTTTACTCTTCTAGTTCCTGAAAGTTGTCTTTGAATATCTGTTGGTGTTGGGGATCAAAATGAGAGAGGTAGCACTGGAAACTTACTTGGCCATACAACGTAAATGCCTCCCAGATCCTAAAACCAGGCGGAAGGAAAAGCAGAAGCATGTGGGCTTGGTTTATTGGCAGGTTGCAGACATCATGGGTTTATTGTAGGTCGGTATCATGTTAACATCATGTTCTCAAATGGGTTTGAGTCCTTGCCCTGTGGTATCTCCAGGGAGGGCTAGTTTAGAAACCGGAGGAGCTTATGAGCATGAATGATTATTGCTGGATCCTGCCAGATGTGCTGGCCTGGTTTTGAGGGCTGATTTTCTAAGAGCTGTAACTCTAGGAGCTCTAAGGGTTGTAGAGGGTAAATGATCAAGTGGAAAGATTAGCAGTAGGGAATGAGTTGACTCTTTGGGTTCAGAAAGCAGATGATTTAGACTTCAGTTGGCTTCCAGATCTGGTAAAGCTGGCATGTCTAGAATAGGCCTAGGAGTGGAAAGGTCTGGTGGTATTTAGTAGGTCTAATAGTAAATCTGCCTTAAGTAGCTGTGTTTAGGAGCAGAACTAAAAACTTTGTAGAAAGCTTCTTGCTTAGGATGATGGCTGGTGCCATTACAAGATAGTGGATTACCCTGATTTTGTTAGTGCTTTGGTATTGCGCCTATAGCACCGGTTTGGGTTAGGCAGCACTAGTGGTGCAGACAGCAGAGATGTGTAAGCTTGATTTAAAACAGGATCCTACAGCCCACCCTTATAGTCCAAGCCCTCTGTCAGTATATCCTACACCCTAAACCTGGGCCCAGTCATAGTGCTAACTTATAATATTGATCAGAGATTCAAATTCATCTACAAATTTTCATAAAAACCACTGTCACTTACAGATACTGGCTGTCATCCTGCCTGTAGTGGGTGGATTCTCTAAGCCGCGGCCCAGGACAGGGTCTTAAATTGAGTTAGGGCTGGGGTTTGGGGCATGGTAATGGGGTGAAAGGTCTAGTGGTACCTCTGAATGGGAAGAGTTCTGGGAAGTGGTGGTCTGGGACGCGTGGGCAGGACAGACTGCTGGAAGTGAGGGAGCGGGACTGCCAGTCACAGGACTAGCAGGATGGAATCAGGGAGATACAATCTTGGTATGAGGAATTTTTGAATGGCAAATTAGTGCATTTTCTGTGAACACAGAGGACTGGGGAAGGTGGATGCAGATGTGGAAGACAGGCTGTTTCGGGTGTATATGGATCTCTGGGGGCCGGGAGTGGAAGGGAGCCATTATGTGTGAGAAGGGAAGCCCTTTTGAGTGTATGGAAACTACTCATAATACTTAGCAGGAAAATAACCTTTTAACTTCCATGTGGCAAATTAATCTCTACAAAGTTGTAGCTTTATTTTACGAGACTAGTGATGCTGAGGGAGGCTGAGGAATTCAGTAATGTGTTTGTGGTCTGCATGGAGGAGGGTGCCAAAGCTGAGCAGGACTGTCTGGCAGGTGAGGGAGACATAATAGTCTGTCACCCTAAACAAAGGCACACTTGCCCAGTCCTTTTAGCCAGGCTACTTCTGAATGCCCATCTGTGTTTGCAGCTAGGCAGTAGAGGTGCTCCCATTTTATCTTTGTGCACTGCCATTGAGTTGTGGCAGGCAGTTCCAGTATTGCTCAGGAGACTTTGTAATGTGTGGGCTGGTTGGGAATCCTCGAGTTCATTACTGAGGGAGTTAGCGTTGTTGATGTGTGCTGTCAGTCCAGTCCACTCCTGACACACCAGCAATGCTGTGGGCAGGAGGAACACCTCAGGCTTATTGCACATGTTTGCTAAGGGAAGCTAGAAGGTCAGGTACTTAAGATGGTCTATTCTTCTTAAAGCTCTTCCAGACCACATGTATTTCTCATCAGTAATGATGAGAAATAATAATAATAAAATAAAAAAACAATTAAAAATAATAAGCCCTTGCTTATTTAAATACTTATTATACACTGTATAACTCTGTCACTGCGTATGGTACCAATAACATTGGTGTGCTGCTTCAGGCCAGCTGCAAAGGTGTGGTCCAGTATTGGTACAGGCAGTGTATCTGCAGGTGGCACTCCCACCTTCCCGCTCCGCCAGGTACTATTTCCTGTCTTGGGAAGTACGATGAGTGTATTCTATTTGTTGGTCACTAGTAAGCAACAGACCATAGTTAAGTGGCTTAATTGCAAAGGATTCAGGCAGATCTTTATTTGTTGCTGCAGTAGGAACTTGAGTAATACTGTTCTCCAGCTTAACTAGTGGAAAAGTGGCTACTGCTGCAAATACTTCTGTAGAGATTTGACTTCACTTTCTACATGTATCAAGGCAAATATGCTCAACTGCTCCCCTGTTAAAGGAAAATAATGGAGAAGGCCTGAGGTTTAATTGAGTGTATTTTTTAATTTTTGTTTCTTTGCACGAAGAGTTTTCATGGCTCTATGTCAGTGCTCTTGGGGACATTTTTGAAGATGGCTGCCTCTTGCTGATGGTGATCATTCTGTGGTGTTTTGGAAACTTATAGAACAAAGTATGTTTTGCCAGCAGCTGAGCACAAAGCGTTCCAAGATGGGAGGCTTGTTAAGGTGAGGCGTTGGCACTGAATGGCAGACTCATAAACTTCTGAGATCAAGCAGAACATTTCCATTTAATTGTGATCTCCAAAATTACTTTGGTCAGTACAACTGCTTAAACATATCAACATAAGGCTCAAGATTACAATAAAGCATTTCACATGAAAACACTTAAGCAGCATAACATGCTTAGTATTTGACAAAACATCCTCCAAATACCTGTACAGAATTATTTTGATAAGAAGTGTTTCTGGAACAAGATCTAACCCTTACAACATAAAACACCGTGGTCCATGGTTAACAGCTGGTTTTGGTGATGTGTTTGCCATTAAAACTCTAGGAACAAATGATTTTCAAGGGCTGCAAGACCAGGATATGCTTCTATATAACCTATACTTTTAAACGAAGATTCTGCTTCCATGGTTTTGTACATTTATTTGATGGAGTATCAGATTACACAGTCATAAAATTCTATTTACTATTTAAAGTAAAATGATAGATGTTATGAAAAAATACCTTTACTACATCAGTGATGCTTTAACTAAAGTGAATATTAAGACTATTAACCAGGGGTTGAAAGTTTTAGGCCCTGATATTGAAAGCACTTCTATATGTCCTTAGCTTTACATGTAAGGAGTCTCCCTGGCAGCAGAGGGACTGCTCTGATGGGCGATGTTAAGTGTGTGCCTAAGTGTGTGCAGAAGGTGGGCCAAAGTACTCAGAGAGGCGCGGATGTGTTATACAGAGAAACGTTCTCAGCACATAAATAAAATCTGGCTTTTATTATGTACATAAACTGAAAAGGAATATTCTTAACTGAAAGGATGTGTTTTCTTTTTCTCTCTAAATAGCGCACATATTCCCATTTCACTCAGAAAGTGCTTATGTATTCTCAGCTAGAGAATTACCTCATCAGCTGTGAATCTAGCATGGACAACAAATCTAAACCAAGAATGTCTTATCAGCAGGAAATACTGGGGGGAAGAGAAGGCTGGCAATCATTTCTATATAACTTGTATTAATAAAAAACCTTCTCATAGAGAAGAATAGACTTTTAAATATTTTCAATCCTGATATATATACAATGGTAAAAATTCACATTTTCATGCTTTAGTGAGACACTTTAAAATCCTGCCCCAGGCAGCTCTCAGAGTAGCTGTGTCCAGTTCCTAGCAGCTGCCCCACATTCAGCTCTAGTACCAGAAGCTTAAACTCTTGATAGCTGAGCAACCATGTTCTACCAGATTTGGAAAAGGAAAGAAAGAAAAAAGAAAGGGATGGGTCTTTCTATTTCCAGAGGCCCAGTAGCTCTCCTGTGGCCCAGAACAAGACAAGGCAGTTCATATTTCCAGTCCCATTAGACCTGCCTTGTACCATTTCTGATGGCTGGGCCCAAGTACAGTGTCTGTTCCACACAGTCCTCAGTAGTCTAAAANCTGCCCCAGGCAGCTCTCAGAGTAGCTGTGTCCAGTTCCTAGCAGCTGCCCCACATTCAGCTCTAGTACCAGAAGCTTAAACTCTTGATAGCTGAGCAACCATGTTCTACCAGATTTGGAAAAGGAAAGAAAGAAAAAAGAAAGGGATGGGTCTTTCTATTTCCAGAGGCCCAGTAGCTCTCCTGTGGCCCAGAACAAGACAAGGCAGTTCATATTTCCAGTCCCATTAGACCTGCCTTGTACCATTTCTGATGGCTGGGCCCAAGTACAGTGTCTGTTCCACACAGTCCTCAGTAGTCTAAAAGAAATGTACCCATCACATGGCAAGAGAAAAATAGCCCTTTGGAGCACAGCTGATCCCCTCTCCCCTCAAATAGGCAGAACACCTATCTATTGCACCAGTTTTTCCAATGTATCGGGAAGTATCCCCAGGGTTGATGCCTTTCACGGCTATCTATATACACTTTTCTGATAAATTCAATGTCTCTGTGGGGAAGGTGACCTGGAGAGCGCTGCCCTTGGATGCAGAGCTAGCGCCGCCACCAGACCTGATTTCATTCACCAGGAAGACACTCTCGGAGTCCTGTCCCTGTGAAGAGTCTGAGGTCTCTGAGCTACGCAGTGTCCTTACTGATGTGGTGTCAGACTGAGCCAAGCTGGCACTGGGGCCTGGAAGCAGCACACGACCTCCAACGCTGCTTTCGCTTAACTCTGGAGGATACAGCAGCGTTTGTGAGGTGCTGCTGATCTCCCTCAGCTCACGGGAGATGAAGGAGGGTGACTGACTTGACATGGCAGATGAGGTCCTGCGCCCATCCACGCAGTTGAAATTGCCCCCCGTGTGCTGCCTCCGAGCCCCTCCAATGCGGCAGAAGAGGCATTTGATCTTCTCGATGGCTTTGCTGAGCACAGTCTTGCGGAGGAGGATGTAGACCCATGGGTCCAAAATGGGGTTCACCGAGGCAATGCGGATGGCTTGCAGGTCAGGGTTTTGCCTCACATCCCTCACTGATTCCGGCTGGTACAGCTGGTTCACGAAGACACGGACCTACCCAAGGAGATGGGGGAAGAGAAAGACACAATTATACAATTACATCAGGAAATCAAGTTTACATTTCAAAGCAGAGATCTAGATTCGCTACTGCAAGCTACGACAAGAGAAGAGGCTAGCAAAGCCAGGCATCTCAGATAGGCAGTCGTCAGTTTATTTTTGGAAATAGCAAAAAAATCAGACAGATGAATCTGCTGTAAATTGGCTTTCTTTGTAACAGGTAGGAAAGAAACGTCTCTCTCTCTCCCCTTTCCCTCATAATTAATCCTTGAACCTCCAACTTCTGGCTGATGTTTTTAAAAATTCCTTTTTCCTGATAGAACTCAGGAGAAAAAATGTAGACCTGTATCCTGCTTCCTTGGTATACCTTGAGTCTTATGCTACCTGCAAAGAGATATCTGACTGAGGAGAGCTGGACAATCAGTTCCTCTAGCAAAGGTCTAATAATTGTTTGTTTAGACACAAACTGAAACACAGATTAGAATGCAAGTACACTAGACTCTAGAAACAAGTCCAGAGCTGTCGATTCCCAAGTTTAGAAATGCATTTTGCTGGCACCTGCCCTTACTGGAATTGTTTGTAAATGCCTCAACTGTTTGCTTGCTGCAGCATGGTTGGGGGGGTGGGGGTGGGGGAGAAGGTCCCCCAGCTAGGAGATTTTTACTAGGTCAAGATGATGAGATGATTGCAGCACTGGACTGGAGTCCTCTGCTCTCCTACATGAGCCAGCATTTTGGTTCTACTTACAAAAGCATAAGAACACTGATGAAGTGGTCAAGAATTTAAGATGTTGAAGCTGCTGCATGAAGTGGATATTTAATTAGCAATTTTAGTTTATCATGCACAAAATTTAAGACTAAAGGATCCTGTCTGCTACACAGAAATGTCTTCTTCAGCTTCTTCCTTTGAATCCAAGAAAAAACCCAGTAACCTAGTCCCTCTCCTGGTTTAGAAGCCACTTTTGTAAATGCTACTGTGAGTAAGGCACAGTCCAATTCTTTGACATCAGTTGTTATCTTTCCAGTGTCACTAAGGAGGCTGGCATCTTATGAGTTCGTTACATTTATCAGTCTCAAATAGCTGTTCTCCATTTTAGCAACACGTATGCAGTGTCCAATTATAGGAAGGCCTAGGAAAGCGACTGAAAAGAATCGATAATGGAAGACGCTCTTTTCTTCAAATTCCTTAAGGTAAGTCAAAATAAATCCCATAATTATCTTCTTATCTGATACAGTAAAAATCTAGTAGCAAAATTATGAGGTTTTAAAAATCTCATCCTTGACTCCTGAAGTGAATTGAGTCTTGCCTAGCTAGGAGGTTACAGACAAGGAGGCAGACAAGCATTTAAATAAATGAGCCAAACTAGAACAGCCCTCTTAAGTTGTTTTTATTAGAAGTTCCACACCTGAGGCCGTCCAAGTCTGGAAAAAAAGGTCACAATTCTGTTTGGAGAAGTTTTCCTGCAGCAGGGCAATGGGGTGGCATTCAGCTTGTCAGAATTCAGAGATTGAGTGTGCCCCAAAGCTATCAATGAAGTATGTTTAAACGAATGCAGAGTCCCTGTTCGGAAGTCCTATGCGTACAGTCTCCCTCAAACCAACTGTCAAACTGATGATAGCCTACATTTTCTTTCTCAGTACTTTTCTCTAGGTTTATGGGTAACAAAACCTGCCCATGGAATTCAAAATATGGGAAAACCTTGAATTTATACAGCAATATAATGATCTGAGTTTTATTCTCAGTTACTTTCCTAATGATTTCTAACACTGGAGGTGTCTTTTTGACAACTAATTTATTGACCTTATTTTTCTGTTAAGCCAAACATGCAATTCAGGTACTTCAAAGAGTATTCTTATGCATATTGAACTTACTTTTACGGGTTTTTCTTTTATTAAGCCTTACTTGCTTTAAATTTTTTCATTGTTTGTTTTATATTAGCCTCCTATCCAATATCCATCACCACATGATTCCATGCATCAGTGGCTGAGAGAAGACCAGCCCCTCCAGAGGCCAAAATTTTTAAATACCTACTACAATTTGGGTGGTATTCATTGGTGATTCCTTAAAAATGCCCTTAATTAAAACCTCCCCAGCATTTGCTGGTGGGGGGGGGCACAGGGAAGCCAGCCTCTTCTCTGACTCAAGGACACCCTTCCCGAGTGCACCGCTAGGTGGCACGGATGTCCCACGGTCACAGCGTCCTGCCCCAAAGCAGCACTGCCAGCCGCTCCGCCACCTGCCCTGCCTGTAGTCAACGTACACGTTTCTTACAAAATCGTAACAAAGACTGGACAGGGTTTTGCTCATTCTGGAAAGATGAAGCTCAGTAATACACAACTCTGGAAACCAACCAGAGACTGTGGCGCCAAGGGGCGGCCGCCACATCCCGGAGGCAGCTAGCGAATGGAAATGGGCAACCACTGGGTTGACTTTGCAGGCAGGCAGAAGTTTCGTGACTTGGTTTATCAGCTTGTGCAAGTAAAGCTGCTATTAGCAACACCGGTGCTGAACCTGAAACGCAGCAGTCAGGATTCCTGAACCTGGAAGGCTGAAAAGTAAGTTGACGCCACGTTGTCTGGCATCGGCTAAGATCTGTTCTTGAAATACCTACTTGACCGTTTGCGAGAGATTTTTTTTCCCTCCAAAATGATAAGAGGTCAAATGTATAAATATACAGAGGTCAAGTTTCCCCAAGGGATTTAACCTGTGCCACAAAGTTTCTTCCCAAATGCTCCTTTTCTTTCTCTGTACTGGGATTTCCTTATGCAGGGGAATACACCCGGAAAGTGTGTAAATGCTCGTCTATGTATTTGACCAGTTGATCATCGGACAGGTACCTGCCCTGAGAGCCAGGAGTTCAAAGGACAGCGTTGAGGGAGTGGAGGCCTTCTAGCAGCTTATACAACTAAACGCAGCCATTACCAGAGGCGTGACCCTCTGATACTAGACGTATTTGCTGATAAATTCATCCCGATCACAGAACCAGAAGGCACACTTTGAAGATAGCTGAAGTACACAGTCCAACTGTGGAGATCTGACTTTTTTTTTTTTTTTTTAAACTTGGAGCTGTAGTTACACGTCAGTGATTTAATAGTGGGATTGTTCTTTTGATAAGCAGCATATGAAATTGAGGTACCTATTTCACCTTTCTCTGTCTACCTGGCAGACTTTATGGAAAGACAAAAATGTCTTTAAGCGCTGACTCTGTGGCTGAAAAGGACAATAACTAATTGCACAGTGCAGCTTGCTTTATGCTGCTTCTATGCTACGTTAGGCATATAACATATGCTAGTTATGCACGCTAACTCTGTATGCCTTATTTCCTTTTGACAGAAATGTGGCACGTTTACGTTCAAGATTCGTAAGATGGACTTATTTAGTGAAAACTTTGGACTGTACAAAACTGTTTCTACTTCCCAGAAAGGTCCCATGTCTTTTATTAGAAGGCCCCCGAGAATGTCAAATGCATTTATCAATTCAGACCTATTGCTGCGATTGCACCTTGATCACAATAAGGTAAAAATTAATCTGTGTTGGAATGTCAGTCTTATAATTTCTTTACATACTGGTGAAACATCATTTACTAATGTATCCTCTACAAGAACAGCAAGAGATGTATCCTGTTTTGGCTACAAGTCTGCTGCTGCAGGAGGTAGCATGATAAAGAATATTGCCTTCCATCTTCTAAGTAAGCACCGAGTAAGTGGAATCCACTACTAAGTTAGCTAATCTGATGCTTGATTTTGTGCAATCTGAAATCCTAATTAAAGAAAGAAGCAAACTAGAACAATTCGAATCTCAAAAGAGGGAATTTTGTATGTTAGCTTTGTAGCTGTAGAATTCAGGCAACATATCTTAAACGTACTAGCAGTTTGTTTGCAATTCTGTTAAGAAGCACATAGCTCCAAGGTATGTGGAGTTTATGCTCAAGTGATAGGTACTTGTAGGATCAGAGTCCTGCGTGCTGTTTGCTGCTTTTCCTTTTAACTACAGATGCAAATCATGATTTCTAATCCTTTTAAGTACTATAAAGTGACCTGTATAGTTACAGTCACACTGGTAATTGTCTTCACAGCTTCCACCTCCCCTCAAAACCTCCCCACATACTGATAGGATAAATTTAAAAACCATGCAGTACTAAGCAGGAACAAGTTTTTCAACTCTACAAGCCAATAACCTTTGCCCTTCAAGGGCTCGGTGTCTACTTGGTGTCTACTCCACTGCTCAAAAATCATGTCTGCCACCTTGCTGTTGGCTGTGGACAGTCCCTGATATTTAAAGAGGAAAGTCGAAACCAACCAAGCCAAAAGAAAATCCAAACTTTTAGAGCAATTAAACACTAAGTTAGAAACTCCTGATTATTTCATGCAATCAACCAGATGCACACCCTGAAACTTTATATTTTATTTTCCGCTTCGTCGTAATTTAACAACAATGTTCAGTGGTCAGGATCAGAAAAAGATCATGCACTTAAAAATCTTAAAAGTATCTGACAGACTGCTGGAGTGAATTAGAGACTTTGAGTAGTGTGTGCCTATTTACTCTTGAGAGAGTTTGTTTGGTATTTTTAAAGGCCAGATAGTAATTTCTGCTCTACCCTTGACAAAATTCCTCCTAATATAACTTGTTCCCTACTTTTAACTCTATCCAATTCTGTTTTCTAACAACTCACGCTATTTTAAAAGATGAGATAAGCAGTGTGGAGCGCAGACAAGAGTCAGCACACGATTTATGTATTTTCCTTATTTCATTTTTAAACTATTGTCAGATTCTTCTTCATGCCTTTCACATCACTTTCTGCACATTGAGAACACATCAGGTCACATCGAAAGTTTCCCTTCACTAATGTTTTTCATTCAACTTTTCTTTCCTTGATAAATCTGATCAGCCTTCAGTTCTGTCAAGTTCATTCAGTGTTTTGCACAATCCCCATAATTTTGTTATAGCACTTGTTGTGACTGTAAAATTTTGCTGATTTTCTAACTAAATCATTAAGACACTAAACAACCCTACTTGTAAACTGAGTGCTGGAGCATGTCATTATTAAAAACTGCTGTCTCTGTGACTCAGCTTGCTGTTCTTTAACCACTTTTTAAATCAAGACAAGCCTTTGCTTATTATTTTGAAGCTATTTAATATTTTAAGACTTGAAAAATTTTTGTCAAACCCTAATAAATGTAGCCTGCTGGACTGCCTCTGTCTGCTATTTTATTATGTTGTGGAAGTGTTCGTTCTAAAATGTCAGAGGTTTATATCTCTCTTTCAGGAGTTGCTTTGCTTTGACTTAAGTGATGGTTTATTTAGCTGAAATCACCAGTAGGAAGTCAGCTCATCAGAAAACTTCAGTCACAAAGCACCCTCTGAGCTTGCTTTGTGTATCTGAATCATGCTGCCACCACCACCTTACCACTTGCATGTTCTTGATGACTGCAAGGCTGTCCTGTTATAGATGAGCCTCTCGCTCAGTGAGGGCTCCCTAAAACTCCTCCGAGTCATGAAAAATGTACATCTATGTCAGTGATTTACCTATCTCTGCTAGTGGCTCTTTCTAGGGATTTATAGCATGAAGGTGTCACTTCTCTGAGTTTATATCTGAATTCTTAACCTCAGTCTATATGCAACCAGAGGGCTTAATACGGCGGCATACACTGCAGTACATCATGGCACAAAGAAGCATATATGGCTATAGCTTATTCCCGCAGGGGGAGGCAAATGACTTATAAAAGCTACTTAACAATGAAGAAATTTAACCACACTGGACACTGTGGTGTATGCATGTGGTTGGGTTTTTTTAAGAAGAAAGCTTCCTTTTTTTCTTAGTCATCCATCTAAGTGAAATGACAGTCTCTTACCTCATATTAGATATAGAAAAGACGTGCTGCTTTAGCAGGGAAAAGCTAACTTATGTGAGCACTCCCAAGGTAACACTGTGCCTTTATAGGCAGTGAAATCAAGGTCTGAGAGAGCTACATAACTTCATCACCTGCACCTTCACATACCTTCTGCTATATACAAGTTTTTCACTAGCTACTGTTTAAATAATAAACCTTTTGCCCCACTCAGGTTCATTGATTTTAACTGTCAACAATCCAGTTCCCTTCCTGGTAACCCCTCCCTCTTGATTTTTCCCTTTTTTTGTTTTTTTTTAATATTCTGTAAAACACTGCCTAGCTGCAAATGGATATGAACAATTTCATTTTGCATTTTATGTTCAGACTTCTCAGCCTTCCTCTAGCTGGTCCTCCACGGGATAACGTTTGGCTTTTTTCTGAAACTGCTGAAGTCTATCAGCTAATACCCTGTATCATGTTACAACACTATTTAATTCCCAGAACCCATTCTCTGCATTTACCAGCATCTCTTTTGAAAATGCAATATTGTTCTTTTGTGAAGTAGCTGTTATAATACTAGATTAATCAAATGAAGTACTGTCAGCCCATAGTACTGTCAGGGTTTTGGCCACTCCATGAGCGTGCACCTCCTGGTGCAGCAAGTCGGCTTACCTCTGCAGTTTCTGGAGCTGGACTGCAGGGCAAGTTTTGCGTGGTTCCTCCATCTAATGCACATGCACCTCCCCGGGAAACCCTGCATGCAGCTCAGACAGCACCTCTCAACCTCCTTCAGATGTCAAGCAATGAACACATGGCACCGAGCTCAGTCATGCCATGGCACAGCCACACTTCACTGGCTCCTGTTTATGTTAGCAATGTGGCAAAACTGTCCCAACCCTTGCGATTACAGCTCCTCTGAAGCAGGGGGATGGACTCGCTGACCTCTCGAGTCCTGTTCACATGTACTTCTCTAAACTTCCTTACCATGGTATGCACTATTTGTTTCGCATCCCCAGCTGGCCAGCTGTATTTCACACACATTTTAGCCCCTCTATGACAGAGGGATCACCCTACTGACAATAAACCCCCTAAAAACAATCCTTCTAAAAACACTTTCTGTCTGACAACCACTGCTTGGCTCCCTGTGCTGTGTTTTGGAAGGTAGCGAATAAGGCAAGCCAGCTATTTGTTTAAAGTCTCTGAGCCAGAAGAGAAGTTCGCCGAGTTTTATTAGGGTGGGTGGCAAGCACGAACTAAGCCTCCAGCTAGTGGTTTGTTTTTTTTTTTTGTTTTCCTTGGAAATATGGTGGAGGAATAGAAATAAGTGGATCCTGCATGTTCAATTCAATGACAATAATTGTATTGGCCATTTCAGAAAATTAGCAAATAGTTAGTGGCAATGTTGTCTGATACTTCGGTATGATCTCTAGGTTTATGTGGGCCAGATTCCTCCAACTCTCACTTAACTGAAAGTTACATTGCCAGGTAGTTCCACCAAGTTTACTCCTCCCACCCTGGGGATGCTGCTGGAGGGATGTAAGAGTGTGGGATCTACCCCAGAGGCAGTGGGTGAACCCCTCAGGAGGGGAAGCTCGGCTCAGATTTTGGGTGTGAAGCACTCTGCGCATTGCTGGTGCCAAGTGAACAGAGCTCTCTCCTCCTTCCGCACACCAAAGACCACTGTACACTTCAGCAACAGCGTGCACATTTTTAAAAGACAATAAATATCCAGAAATGCAGGCCAGACCCAAACCTCACTCATCACAAATTAATTTTGGAAGTGAACTTTAAAGTTCCTTTAGCTCTCAGTAAGGTTTTTGCTGTGTGGATTCCAGTTAAACAGCGGAAAAATTATTGAGAATTTTTGGCGCTGTATTTTAACTAATCAAAGGAGCCCAGGACTTGGGATAAGCATGTTTCTTTTCTTGTAAATATAAATCAACACAACTTTCTCTCACCACACATGTATGCTAACAGCCTTTAAGTTATTATAACAGTTCACAGCACCAGCTAAATAGGAGTCTGCCCTGCAGGCACAGACCAGGAGGAGAAAAGACTCAGCAGTGCGAGTGATGGAAAAGAAGAAGGGTTGCGAAATGTTACTCACCACCAGAGGAATGGAGCAGATGACCACCACCAGGGAAGTGGCAATGAGCAGAATAACCATCTGGATCTCTGCTCCGGCCATCCGACGGAAGCTCCGGCGTCTGCGAAAGTCAGATAAACGGCTGGAGGTGGTGTCTGTCCCCAAGGATGTGCGTCGCATGAACTGGCGGTGCATGCGAATGAGGGCCACGCACACCAGGATGTTGCAGATCACAGTGACCATGATTAGGAAGGAGCTGAAGCCGGCGTACATATAGGAATATGCCGCATGGGTGGCCTTCTTTGCTCGCCAGTCTATGAAACACCAAGTGTAAGGGTACTGCAAGGTAGATCTGCCAAGCCCCATGCTGGGGAGGGCACAGAACAGCACGTTGGAAGCATAGATGGCAAAGAGCGTGAGCCCTGCCAGCTTCTTGTCTACATAATGGTTGTAGAAATAGGCATGGTTGATGGCCAGGTACCTCTCTATAGACATGGCACAGATAATGCTGAGGCCAGAGAGTCCAAAGAAGAGGAGGATGAAGGAGCTGTACTCACACAGCGCCGGTCCTCCCGGCCAGCGGTTCTGCAGGTAAGTGGCGATAGTGACAGGACTCACCAGGCAGGTCCCCAAGAGATCGGTGACGGCCAGCCCGCAGACCAGCGTGTAGAAGGTGGTCTCCTTCTGCTCCTTCCTGGACTTGCAGAGCACCACGATGGCTATGAGGTTGCCCACCACACCGAAGATGAACATGACAGTGGGGATGGTGGGGGGCTTCCCGCCCTCGGCCCCGCTGGCGGTCCCGTTGGCGGAGCCATTCGCAGGTGGCATGATGGTGGGGTCGAAGGACATGATGCCCACGCTGCCGCTGGCGAGTCGAGCGAAGGCGAGAGCGGGTCCGAAAAGGAAAGGCAGCGTAAGGTTGGGGACGGGGTAGTCTAGCGTGGAAATAAAAATTCTAATGAGGGAGAAGGGGCGGGGGGGGTAAGTGCCGTGTTTTAGTTAAAAAAAAGTCCTAAAAAGGAGCCGGAGCGGGGTGCCGTCCGGCAGCGACCGACTGCAGCCGGGGGAGCCGAGGCTGCCTCCTCCTGCCGCTGCCCTCCCCGCGCAGACCGCAGCGCTCCGCCGCCC
>WAAD01010917.1:14210-25261 GCA_013389945.1 Fregata magnificens
AAAAAGGATTTGTTTTTTTTTTTTTTTTTTTTAAAATTTTTAAAAAAATTAAAAAAAAAAAAAAAAAAAAGGCACTCATTAGCTAAAAGAAAAATCACGATATCCTGTTTGGGACTCATTCTTCTAATTCCACGGGGCAAAAAATACTTCAGAAAATGTTTTCTAAGGCACAGTTTCTGTTGAAAGATAGCTTTACCAATTATTTTAAAGAATATTTTAAGAAAAAAATCAAACACTTCCCATTTCAGATGGCACTGTCTTGGATTTCTGCAACACATCCTCTTGCGTTTCAATTCAAGCTAGTTCTCACCCTACTAAAAACAAGTAAAGCATGAAGAATGCATTTTATCTATTGACTTTGTGCTTTTCGTCCTTACAGTTTTTGAGGCCCTTGAGAAGTTTTTAGTATTTCATTTCAGAAGTTCTATTTGAAATAGTATTTTTGGTGTTGTTGGGAATCAGGGTTAAGTTATTATTTGCTTAGACACATACATTCCCATTTATTACTGTATTTTTATTAAAAGAGACATAATACCTCTGGTCAAAGTGGAATTTCTTAACACTGTCTGCTCTGGGCCACCCCCTTCACAGCCCACACATAACCTGGAACCACCTACGCTTTTCTTCACAGATGCACCACCCCCATAAGTGACATAACCCCAACTTTCTCCTGTGGGTAAGGTGGGACTCCCCAAAACATTGCTGAACGAGGCCTCTTTCTCTCTCCCCTCTCCTGTGATAATGGTCCATCTCACAAATGAGCTATCTATTTAGAGAAGGCACTACTTACTGAGTAACAAATTACTTTTCAGCAAAAAAGCACATTTTAAAATCATGAAGTCCACATGAGTAGTTTTATTTGGTGGGGAGGCTCACCTTTGTCAGCTTTCCTTCCCTTACATAGGGGCCATTCACTAGCTGGCTCCTCTTCTAGGAAGAGCATTTCAGCTGGGGAGTATCTTTTTTATCTCCTTGTTCCCAGCCAGCAGAACAGCTGAGTCCTGTGGCTTGGAAATATGCCACTGCCCTGCAATTGCCTCCCTGAAGTTTGTTGTGTGGTTGCTTATCTATATTGTTTCCAGGCTTGTTTTCCCATTGCACCCTATTAAGCTAGACCGCAGTCACATCAGAAAGTTTATAAACCAATATGCTATTCACCTCACTGAAAAGGTCAAAAGCAGGGTTTCTAAGACTATTAAACTTCAGTATTTTTAGATGATGGCATAATATTTGGGTCTATCATAAGCAGACAAACAATTACTGTAGCAATTTTAATATTTAATGGCTGTTTAAAATAATTATTTATTTAGAGCATTTTAACTGATTTATACAACTTTTTTGTATAAACATGGAAAATGAATGTTAGGCACTGCGACAGCTTTTTGTTTAGGAAGACATGATGCACAGTAATGCAACACTCTCTTGAACCAGCAAAATGTTGACAAGTTAGCAGAAGAGCCTTTTTTCACCATTAAAAGTTAGAAAGAAACAACAAAAAAAGATTTGTTAAATAAGTTGATACTTTTGTAGATTAATGTATTTTGAGTGGTGGACTGAGTAAAAAGTAAAGTTCTTCATAAATCTTTTGATAATGATCAAATTTCACCAACATGCCATTGGAAATGTTATGAAACCCTGCTGTAGGAAATAAAGCCAAGTGTCTTCACCTCTTACAGATGTAACTACTTTGCAGTCAATACTGTTGATATACTAAGGTTTGTTTGTTTGTTTGCTTTTACGTCTTTATTTTCAGGAAGCGTCTTAATTCTAATATCATTTCACCCAGTTTTAGGGTTCAGTGAATGTGCCATCCTTGCACAGCACTGTGCAGTAATGCCTTTCTTTCTTTTCCTAAATGATGTGACTCAGTGTCCCAGATCATGATGGAAACTCTCATGTAAAGGTATTTCTCTTTCTTTTTTTTTTTTTTACCCGAGGCAGACAGCTTTGCTGCTTCTTAAGGTACACCTCCTCTCTGAATCAAAAAGAGGCAGGGGAAGCTCAAACACCAGGTCCCTGATCATCCACGCTCTTTAATTCTTAGCTTGCTCCTCTGGATTTATTTTGGACTACAGTGACTAGTTTCGTTTTGTTACTGTTCAGAGGATGGTTCACTTGCTTCCGAGTTTAGATGTTCGAATGAGCAGTTTCCCTGAGGCTGCACTTGTTTTCACTCCCTCCATCTTACACAGCCTCCCAAACCTACTTTCAAAGGCTTTGGAGGTGACTAGCTGTCAGCTTTACTGAGGGAAGCTAATCCATCCTGTTTGGCTTCAGTGGCAGGGGAACAATCCCTGTTCGTCTTTTGCTTATCACTGTGTAGAAATAGGCTCAGAGTTAAGGCTTTAGCCATCTTAGTTTGTTCATCTCATGCTTCAGTAGATGCCAGCTGTCTATACAATCCTGACTTACAAATATTTACTTATAGGCATTATAAACCCAAGGACCCGCACTGCAGCCAATAAGACTATTTGCACAAATGAGTACTGTTCAGCAATAGCTGCAGAATTGCAGCGCAGATCTGGAAGCAGCAATACCTCACACATGTTCCTGAACACAAGGTAAAGTCCTTCGAAATCATCATGACAAGAGCAATTTTAGTGACAGTATAAGGAAGAAATCAAAATATTCTACTATGTAATATTCTACGCAAATTCTACTGAAAACCATCCTGTAAGTACATTCACAAGTAATAAAAATTGAATATAAATCATTAGCTGAAACTTGCATGTAAAAATGAGCAAAAACTTCCATTTTTTTAAAACAAATCTCGCCAAGTTATATTTTGAATTTACCCAGTCATAGATGATGAAAAATGCACTCTACAATACTGTGATTGCAGATTTTTTTCTGCTAAAACATTGGGTTTTGCCACAGAAATAAGTCAAAATATGTGATTAATGACATTCTTTCCTATGAGTTTAATCTTTTCTGTGTTCTTTGTTCAAAAGGAAACAAATTCAAGGGCTTATATCTGTGGTTTTGGCAGACTTATAGCAGAACAGATGCCAACAAATTAAATTTCCTCTTCTTTAATCACCTTCAGTCCTGCCACTGAAACAAAAAGACAGTCTGATGGAGTTCTGAATAATTGCTATAAATGAATGTCAGATTGTCCTCTCCATGCATAAACTAAGCTTATCCATTTTCCAAAACATTTTCCTTATAATATTTTGAATATATAGAGAAAAACATATGAAGCCTATTGTACTTTGTCAATTTAATACTTGCTTTGGTCAATTGTCTTAACTTGGGAAAATCTCCATGTTTCAGAGTTTATTCCAAATACTGAATATGCAGGATAAATCTTTTAACATCAATACAGCTCTTATAGTTCAAAATTGCAAATAGATACATTCCCTTTGGCTGCTAGGTAGGCACTCCATGGGAGACAGAAGTCTTCAATTTTCACTTCTCTAAAGAGTAGTGGGTCCTGCATTGGCACACTTGTGAGAAATAGGGCATAATTATGGAATAATGAATAATTTCATTATATAGAGAAAGAAAAGTATTTCAAAAGGTAGATTCCTCACTTAGCATTCTGACTAGGGAGCTGGATTTTATGTGAAGCAGTGACAAAAATAAAAATAGTTCCCAACAGCTGTGAGACAAAAGTAAAAACTAGTGCAAACATGAACAACAAACAACAAAACTTGCCAGGGTAACAGCTTGGTAGCTTTGTATCACTTCACTACATTATAGTTTATACACTTTATTATACACTATGCATTTCCATTTCTACTCAGCCTGGTCCCTGCCCAGGAGAAAGGGCTTAATTACAGAAAAGGAGGCAGATCTACTAATGAGGAAAGAGAAGTGCCTCCATGTAGCTCAGGTGTCTGAGATCTACTGTTGACTTTCTGTACTGAGAGAACTTTTTGCATTTCCAGGTGTTCCTGCTAGCATGAAATAATGTGCCATAATCAGTTTGCAGGTTGTAACACTGGTGTACCATGACTTGCCTTGCCATGATATTTTAGCCTGTCTTTTGTTCTTTCCCGCCCCGCCGCCCCCCAAGATATGCAGTCATTTATGCAAAGATTATGGAGCTGAGAGTTTCTCAATACTACGGAGAGAGAGAGCTTTACAAGTGGCTAAGGTGTAGCCTCTGAAGTTAGGCTTCTGTCCTGAAAGCCTTTATTCATGCAGAAATTACTAAGTGGTTTTTTTCTTGCCTTTTTTTTTTTTTTTTAAATGCAGAAGGGAGCCAGACTGATTAGATGATCATAACAGTTTAATAGGCATTAAAAACAGCCTGTCTGACATTATCTCTTCTTATTCCATGACTTATGAGTGTTAGAACAAAAATGACTCACTGCGATTTCCTTTCTTTAAAGTTAACATTTTTAGAAGGTTCCATCTACTACAACCAGTTACTGTGCACATAAGATGCAATGCTGAGTTATGAACCACAAAAAAAGAGAGCAATTTTTCAGCTTGCTAAGGGCAAGGCTGCCAGCTGAGCTGTCTGCCTGGGAAGGATGGATCTGGATCCCCTCAGGCAGGGTAAAGTGGATGCCACCTCAAGTCAGTGAGTGATCCAACCATCACGCTGCTGAACTGACGGTAAAGCAAACCAGCCGTCGCACCCACTAGCACACATCTCCTCTCCAAACTCTTGATTTTGTGTGAGAGGCAAACAGTGGCTGTGCTGTGTTTGTGCAGCAGCTGAGGGTGTTCGGAGACCTCACGCAATCTTTTCAAGCAGGAAAGGCAGAAAACTACCTGGTCTGCAGGTGTTGCCATGAACAGGAGTAGAATTTAGTTCTGAGGAATTTCATAAAATGTGTTTTGCCAGCCTTAAAGTCCAAATTTTGTATGTATGTGTTTTAGTCCCTCTTTGATCCCACAGATGTGTCCAAATGTTTGGGGTTTCTGGCACTCCAGTGACTAAAAAGATAATGCAGTTCAGTAAAGAAAAAAAATTTAAAAATCTGTGTCTCTTTAAGATTTAGGTTTTTACTCATGACTTCTATTCATAGAAAGTTTCTTTGCTTTTTCATTTCAAAGTAGAGATTCCACATTAGATTTAAAAAAGCAGTCCATGGATACACTTCTTATTTGAAGAAGGAGAGGTTAGTAAAAGGTACTTGACAAAGCTGAAGGCACCATCAGTTAAAAAATATTGAATACATAATCCTCATTTCAGCATATCACTGAAGTGAATATCTCTAAGTACCTTGTTGAGAGGTACTCCAGCTTCTCTGGTCTGTGATAATGCTCTCCCTATCTGTGTTTAGCATCCCTCTAGGTATAGGACTCAGCTCTGCGCTATTGCTCCCCTTCCCTGGTTTCTTTGTGAAGGAAGACCAGATACGAGCCTGAAGAGGGAACCAGAAGTCACTTTGAAGAAGTGACAGTTTGGACAGTCAGGAGACAAGGGCCTCAGACCTGCACAGCCTTCACCAAAAATGGGTCTCACTGCAGTCTTGAATTCTGAGCTGAAGAGGGTTACACAATGGTAAAGATGGATTCATAGCTATTTAATCTGAACGAGGCACAGAGGAACCGAAGTATTGATCCTGAAAGCTAACACTTTTTTAAAAATCAGATGTTTTCAGGTTTTGAGAGAATAGTGGCAGTCAGCAATTTCAGTCTGTGTGATGTATAGTAGTGGGTCGCTAGGATTACTACTGTAAACACAATTTATAAAAAAGAGTTTGCCCACATTGATTAAACCAAGTATTTCTGTTGACTTCAATAGGTTGGCAACTAGCTCCAATATGCATAACCTGAACCTAGTAACATGTCAAACTCTGTCTTAAAACTGGGTAATTTCATCCTCTAATTGTGACTTGCCCACCATTTCTGCATACATTCAAGTAAGCTTATTACAGAGGTAGACTATTTTTTCTATATGCCACTTAGTAAGTACTGGGAATTGGCCATCCTTTAGCTTATTTATAACATATGCAGAGGAAATCTTTATCCTTATTTGTGGAGTTAATATATATTACTTGCATAAGTTTAAATCATTCCTTTAAAATTATTCCTTTTAAAAGGAAAAATTTAAATATCTTGAAAAATGGAAAAAAAAATCCTTTTCCTTTTTCCTAAGTAATTGTTTCATGTTAAATAGTATTTATATATCAGCTCACTGGGTGATACTTGAAAAAACAAACCAAAGTGTAATCAGTCATTTCCACAGTTTAATAGAAATCAAGTTAATTCAGTTATTATTGTGTGAGTAATTCATAAGACATCTCTATGCACTGCTTTTGTGTCTTATACCATAGCTCTTCTAGTTAAAGATGGCTTCACTGGAATGAAGTAATAAAAAGTTAATATATTCTATGTGAACTTAGTTTCCAGCGTCTTCTTCCATCCAGATTTTAGACTTGTTCATCAGTTCTTCACTGTTAAATGAAGAAGAACCTAGACCCCCATAACATGGTGGGAGACAGCTCTCCATATGAGACATGTAATGAATAATGATGTACATTACATACATGCCCTTCATAAAAACTCAGGGAATTTCTGTGTTTTCTTCTGGTCTTTGGCAACATGCTATTCCACAGTGATTTCTCAGGGGTCCCATGTTATCAGGCATTAGTGACCCTGTTCTTGTTTCTGGCCACCCTATAACTCAGTTCTGCAGTTGCTATGGTTTTACTAGATAAGCAGACTATTGTCTGTAGCCAGACAGTTGAAGAAATAGCTGCAGTAAATGAGATGATTAAGAAACTTGTGGCTGCTCTGCCATAAGTCTCTGAGGTGCTTTTATGCCATCACATAACAGAGTTTATTTAGTAGGATTCAGACATCACGATAGTCGCTTGTGACTGCTGCCATTCAAGGTGAGAAAGCACAAGAGGAAATTTTTTAATGGTCACAGATGGCAAAGTTTGTTAGAGCTGTGAAATCCTGGCCAAGGTTCTCAAGGGCTTTTGAAAAAGATGCAATAACAAAACTTCTATATTTTACGTTTCATGTTGTCTAGATGATTTTCAATATTAAATAGAATTGGAAAAGCATAGGAAAGTGAATAAAAGTAGCCACAATACAAGAAGAAACCTGGGAAGTCTTCTATAAAGCTAGTATGCATTTTCAGAGATCAGCTTCAAGGGAAGAGAACATAATGTAACCAAGATTCACAGCAACAACAGTAAATTCAATTGCTGACCTAACAAAAAGACATAGCTAAGTCCTTAAAAGGCTGATGACAGCTGAATGCAAACATATTAGGAAATGTCTCAAAAATTATTTTGAATGCAGCCAGTGAGTACAAGAAAAATATTCTTACTGCTCTTCAAGTCAGGAAATTTACAGCAGCTGGTATATGGATTTTCTATTAAGGGAATTGCAGACCTTCTATAAAAATGTCTGTAAGACAAACTTTTCTTTTCTCATCAGGAGGTAGGAAATATAGAAAGATGTCAGTGAGCCTAGTACAGCCAAATGTCTTGAATAGCTAACTTTTATGAAGTGGAAGATGAGACAATACAGACAAAAGTTTTAATATTGTTGAACATTTTTCAGCAGAAGCATCCAGCTGCATTTCCTATTTTCTATTAGAACCACAGGCTGTAATGGCTTTGTCTATACTAATATATTAAAGGGTGCCCAGGAATGTTCCCAGACACTGGTACATGCCCAGCTACACTGCCAAGCGGCTGAAATGTTCCCTGGTGTGGTTTTGGCATGTGCCAACTAGCACTCGCCCTAACAATTCCCAGACATGGTACTGAAGTAAAGGGTGCTGCAGGGGACTTTCCCAGAGGGCCTTTTGCACGTTGTCACTCTGATTTGGACACTAGGAAAACCTACCAAAGGAGCTCTGCCAACTTGCTGCAGTGCCTGGGAGGCACCTGTAATTTTCTGGTACAAACATGGTCGTGTGTGTCAGCCAGTGAAAGACTATGGGACTGGTTTGCCTTGCGGTATCACTGATGCAAAACAGAAATAACCCAACTGAAAAGAAAATAATTTTTAAACTGGTAAAAGTGAGAAGAAACTGAAGCCCCAAATTCAAATTATAATGAAAGAGTTTTTCAAATGAACTGTTTTCATAGAATCATAGAATCATAGAAACTCCTGAGTTGGAAGGGACCCACAAGGATCATCGAGTCCAACTCCAGACCCTGTATAGCAACCTCAAAATTCACACCATATGTTTGAGGGCATTGTCCAAATGCTCCTTGAATATTGTCAGGCTCAGTGCCATGGCTACCTCCCTGGGGAGCCTGTTCCAGTGCTCCACCACCCTCTGGGTGAAGAACCTTTTCCTAATGTCCAACCTAAACCTCACCTGGCATATCTTCCTGCCATTCCCTCGGGTCCTGTCACTGGTCGCCAGAGAGAAGAGATCAGCACCTGCCCCTCCTCTTCCCCTTGTGAGGAAGCTGTAAACCATGATGAGGTCTCCCCTCAGTCTCCTCTTCTCCAGGCTGAACAGACCAAGTGACTGCAGCCGCTCCTCATACGGCTTCATCCCTAAACCCTTAACCATCTTCGTGGCCCTCCTCTGGGCACTCTCTAGTAGCTTTGTATCCTCAATATACTGTGGCGCCCAAAAACTGCACACAGTACTCGAGATGAGGCCGCACCAGTGCAGAGTAGAGCGGGACAATCACCTCCCTTGAGCGGCTAGCAATGCAGTGCTTGATGCACCCCAGGACACGGCTGGCCCTCTTGGCTGCCAGGGCACACCGTTGGCTCATGTTAAGCTTGCCGTCGACCAGAACCCCCAGATCCTTCTCCACAGGGCTGCTCTCCAGCCTCTCGTTCCCCAGTCTGTACGTACATCCAGGGCTGCCGTGCCCCAGGTGCAAAATCTGGCACTTGCCCTTGTTAAACTTTCCAGCAATTACGCGCAGTATGGCTGTTATTTGACAGTATCATGAGAAAGAACAGTCCGCAGAGAAACCAAGAGTGCAGTAGAAGTTATTTTTGCTTAATACAATCTACTGGGGAAGACCACAACATTTATAATTATTGATGGCTCATGTAATTAATCCTTCATTCACACATGATATATGTAATATATATACATTATTGTTATTGGTTTTGTTAGTGTTATCGTATACACCGCACATACACTAACATATAATAGTATGTCTCAGAAGCAAGATGTCACCTTCGTCACCTTTGAGGAATTCTTGACAGGAAGCTGAAATCATTTAGAGACAAAATATCCCAAAGTTAATCTAAATGCAGTTTGGAAAGAGAAAACAAACAAAATATTAGATAAAGAAAATATCTAGAAAAATACTGACAGTTCAGAACAGAAGCCATGAGTAGAAAGCAGATAATCTTGACATGAGTCCTAAAGTTGTCTTACCCAACAAGTTAAACCAATATGGCCTCTGAAAATGTTGCTGTATGTCCACATGATTCAGTGCAGGAAGCACGATTTAGCCCTGCAAAAGACTTGCTGCATGCTTCCTATGGGTTGTCTATATGAACTATATATAACCATGACCCACAAAGTTTGCTTGGCAATGAATTGGCCGCAGCTTTCTTGCAAGCATATGGGAGTTTATTTTGAAAGGCTGCTTTTATCCAAAGTATTTCTGCTAAGCTTGAGATCCACCTTCTTACTTACTTGGTCATCTGGAAGGCTAGGCTGCTCACACATACTAAATAAATGTCTCTCTTGAATTAGTGCCCATTCTCTATCTGCAAGAAAAGTGGCCTGGCATGGTTCCTGTCTGTATGGCTAAACTCTCTTATCCCCTCAAAATATAATGGCCACATCTATACTGCCTATCAAGACAAGTCTGTAGTCTATGCTGTCTCCAGAACTCAGGGGGATACATGGAACTGAAGTCTGGGATTTGCCTGGGAGAGGCCTCATTCACTATATAACTGCAGCAAGGAGCACGCCAGTAACTAAACCCCATGAATGACTGCGGAATGGTGTTTGGTGATAAGTGTTGACTCTGGTCCAATTCAGTTTCCCAGCTCTGATGCACTCCTACTGTCCTGATGACTTTTGAAACTTTTAGGTCTTTCTGGCTTGCTCCTGCCTGCCTTTTTGAACATTAAGAAATGCTATACCAGCAGACAGGATTTCAGTTAGGATGAGGAAATTTATTTTCATTTTGTCTAGAAAAGTATGCATGTAAAGACAGAACAATCATGGCCTTGACAAAAGTTAGAAAATATGTTGGAATTAACAGTGTTCTTAATGGAAAGAGATATCAAAAGTACCAGTCTCAAAGAAACCAACTGAATAAGGAAAAATAATTTAGCCTTTCTGATTAATTGCCTTTATTTAAGCCTTTTACCTTGATGACATCGAAGACAGTATCAAATAATTTCTCAGTTCTTGGTCCAGAAAACTATAGGAAAGATGAATCTAGTAGACTAACTAAAGAGCTGCTTCTGGAGAAACAGAATAATTTGCAAATGACTAGAAACATCAGATACCTGCTAAATGACCATAAGAATTTTTGCATGCTCAGGGTCAAGTCAGTGTTCTTGATGGCTGCACAAAATCAGTTCTCTGTTAGAGCTCAAAGGACATCAAAACGCTGTATGAACAGCAGTGAAATTACGATCCCAAAGAAACTACATTTGGAGACAATTACTGTTTTGTTTTCTTTTGTCTCTCTTCATTATCAATTCTATGAAAAACAATGCTCTGATAATTTAACCTGCTTCTGCTTTTTTTCTGTAAATATTTGCATATATATAAAACTGTGTGTATTTATATACACATGTAAGCATATGAAAGCTGCCCGGAGGAAAAGGACCTGGGGGTGTTGATCGACAGCTGGCTGAATATGAGCGAGCAATGTGCCCAGGTGGCCAAGAAGGCCAACAGCATCCTGGCTTGTATTAGAAACAGTGTGGCCAGCAGGACTAGGGAAGTGATTATCCCCCTGTACTTGGCACTGGTGAGGCCACACCTCAAATAGTGTGTTCGGTTTTGGGCCCCTCACTACAAGAAGGACATTGAGGTGCTGGAGCGTGTCCAGAGAAGAGCAACGAAGCTGGTGAAGGATCTAGAGAACGAGTCTTCTGAGGAGCGGCTGAGGGAACTGGGGTTGTTTAGNACAGTGATAGGTTAATGGTTAGACTCAATGATCTTAAAGGTCTTTTCCAAC
>WAAD01010918.1:0-85898 GCA_013389945.1 Fregata magnificens
ATGTAGTCACTCCATCATAGAAGGCCGCTAGGTTGCTCAGGCAAGACTTGCCCTTGCTGAAGTCATGCTAGCTGTCTCGAATCACCTCCCTGTTCTCCATGTGCCTTAGCATAGATTCCAGGAGGATCTGTTCCATGATCTTCCCAGGCACAGAGGGGAGGCTGACAGGTAGTTCCCAGGGTCCTCCTTTCTACCCTTTTTAAAAATGAGTGCAATTCACCTGACTACCATGACTTTTCAAATATCGTGGAGACTGGCTTGTTAACTACATCAGCCGATTCCCTCAGGACTCTGGGATGCATCTCGTCAGGTCCCATAGACTTATGTATGTTCAGGTTCCTCAGGTGGTCTCGAACCTGATCTTCTCTTACAAGTGGGGGGGACTATGCTCCCCTAGTCTCTGCCTTGAGGTTCACCCACTCGAGAGGTGTGGAAATAGAGATTGCCAGTGAAGACTGAGGCAAAAAAGTTGTTGAGTACCTCAGCCTTCTCCTTGTCTGTTGTTACCAGTTTGTCAGTCATGTTCATCGGGGGAGTACACTTTCTTTGACCTTCCTTTTCTGGCTGACATACCTATAGAAGCCCTTCTTATTATTCTTTGCATCCCTTGTCAAGTTCAGCTCCAGCTGCACCTTGGCCTTCCTGACTCCATCCCTACACAACTGGGCAGCGTCCCTACACTCTTCCCAGGATATCTGCCAGTGTATTTCCTTCTTGCCCTTTAGTTTGACCAGCAGGTCTTGATATACTATATACAACTATATGTGTAGTATATAACAATACAAACATAATTCTATCAATCAGATGTATGCAATACAGCTCTAAAATCTCCATGGTGACCATGCATTATGAATTTTCTTGGGAAGTCCCCAGTGATAATCCCCTGCTGGGTCTTGAAATGAGTGAAATAACTATGCACTCTTCAATAGCTCTTCAATGAATTTCTCAACATTTTAAAAACAGTATATGTCTTTACAAGTTAGTTATAACATTGTTTGCACTAAATTGCTTTTAAACAGGTGATCAGCCACTAGAACTCCAGATACTCTTCCTTGGGAAAAACTTTCCTGCTTCAAGCATCTGTAGGCAAATGTGAAAACTTTTAGTGTTGAGACTACAGGTAGCATTAGAAATTTGACACTCTTCAGGCTTTTCCAAAGCTTTTAGGTGTATTACCGCTATTTCTAGCATCAACAGAGCTCAGAACCATATAACCATTGAATTTATACTTGTATGTTTGCAAATTAAGATCTTTTAGAAGTACCCTTAACACTATTGTTGCTGCAAATGATAAAACAAAATTGGCCAAGACATCTAATTTCTATATGCTTTCTTACAAATGTGCTGTAGATCCATGCTTCTCAGAGAAAGAGTTACTGCACTTGTGTTCAGCAATGCTTGTCAGTATTCACTATGTTGCAGCTAAAAACTGCATGCTCCCTCTCTCCAAAAAGCCTCAAGCTGATGTCACTGGAGTTTATATCACATCAAACTTCCTGATTTAGAGAGCTCTCAGCGTTTTTCTGGTTCTACATAAAAGGCTCCAAGTGCTGGGTCAGGCAGGGCCACAAGCTCCCACAAGAAGGTACTTTCCTCCAAGGTGTCCCTGAGCTGGAGTCCTTGCTCACAGCACGTGCTCCTGAGTGGGGGCAGCATCACAGATTGCCCCAAGGACCTTCCTGGCACCCCAGAGGTGGCTGGCACAAGCCTGGGAGAGCTGGGCGACAGCAGTGAGCGAGACCTGGCAGGACTGCACCTACTGTTCTTGCATTGTGCTTCCCACAATTGAGAAAAACGTTGTTGACAAGAATTAGTGCTTTGTCTGCAGGATCAAATCCTTTGGCTTCACCAGTGATTTTCTCATGTGTTTTCTGCTTTTTATAATTACTGATCTGCTGCTCAGTTTTGGTGAAGTGCTGAAGGTCGCTAGAGAAAGCATCTGCTTCATAAACATCTTTCACATCTGTAGCAGCTGTAGCCACTTATCTGTGAACATGCCATTTCCCATATTTAAGTTTCTGAGGACATTTTATGAATAATTTAGCATCTTAATGAGATGACACAAGCTTGTGCCTATCTCCTTTTCCTCAGGTCTCTGGCAAATTAAAGAAAAAGCCTTCTGGTGTTCAGCTCAGCATGGCAGATCTCTTACCCAATGCTGACACTGCAAAAACAGTGGAAGTGCTGTTGGGGAGAAGAAAATTTTTCAGAAATTATTGTTGTTTGACTTACACAGTGTGCATCATCAGGCTGGTCTGTATCTTTGTGATGATCACTTGCACCCAAGCCGCTGAGCAGGAGGGATGGTAGCAGTGAAGGATTCCATGAAGCCAAAGAGCATTACAGACACACCGGAGTTTCTGAGCTCACATTTTGCTACGGGTCAGGGAGGCCAGGAGGTGGAGTGGGTTCGCTACCGACATGATGTTGCTTTCCTGTATTTGCTCTGGTCCTGTTGTGGGATAGAAGGAATTCACCCCCCTCTAGTAAAGGGGTGCTTTCAGCTGGGTGCCTTCCTAGGCCTGAGGAAAAATGCTTCTTATGTTATGTTTCTGTTCAGCTCATCCTGCCATCTGTATATTCCTCTGCCATGTTATCAGCTGTCTGAGAAACCCATGACTTTTGTTTTTCCAGCATGAGTCTAAGTTGTGACTCTACGTTGTATGGATACAAGCTGGAAAAACCCCCACTCTGAGAATTCGGTCTCACTTCCAACCACAGGTACTCAAGTACCTGGGATAAGCAATATCCAGCATTTTTTTTCAAAATAAAAACAAGGTGCATCCCCAAAAGCAAATGTAAAGATAGTAAAACAGAATAACTACGCTGACATGTTTGTCAGTACTACATTAACTTCTGTATTTCCTAATGCCTAAACAGACAGTTGTGCAAATTCAGCATTGATTTAGCTCCATTTTTAGCTGACATTGATTGTATTTTATTTGCTACTATTTACAAGATGGTGATCACAGACATGTAGCAAACAGACCCAGCTGGTCTTGACCATCACCACGAGTAACCTGGGCATACACAGATACATCCAGCACAATCTGGCCAAAGAGTGCCCAAAGTGCACTGATATTAGGAGGCAAGAGTTACTACTCTATGTCTTCTGGTGAAGAGGAATGGCCTGGAATATCTCTTATTTAGTAAAAATGCATTTTCATGCCTACTTTAATTGTTAACCTTATTTTGCTTATATTGAGAAGACTTGTGTGGTTTTATTTAGCCTCCTGGCTTTATACATTCTACCTTTCTTTGTGAAAGCTGAGAAACTCACCCAGCTGTTGGAGGATGGTGGCCATGGAGGTGACTGGAGATGGCAAGCTAAAAGGAACAGCTGGGCATCACTACCGGTGGTCACTTTGGGCCCCTGGAGGTTTCAGTTTGTGGAAGACCTGGTGCTCAGTAGGTGTTTCTAAATTTGGCCATTTGTTGCAGACATGGACAGATTCCTGCTCTCGTCAATTATTTCCAATGCACAGGGAGAAGGTCAGAGCAGCAGAGCTCTTTGAGTCTGTCGGGTTCTTCATATTCCTTCTGCTGTTGAGCAGTGTTATAAACTCAGAGTGTATCATAAACATTAACCAGACCAAAGACAGATAATCATTCCTGAGGAACAGCAAATAAAGTAGGTATTGCCTGTGTTTCTTTTTTTCACAAATGCTGAGGGACTTTCCACTTAGAGGGAGGTCAGCTGCATGGTGAAGAGAGAAGAGCCTCTGACAGGGTGAAATCCTCCTGTCAAAACTCGTCTTAATCCAAACATGTTGTGTTGGGTTGCCCAGAGCAACTGCTGAACCTTTTGCTGAATCTACTGAATAGTTTCTCCCCAAATAGTTTTTAGATGAAAATTTAAAACATTTAGCTTTGACAGTTTCTGAACTTTAAAAAAAGCTTCTTTCAAATTTTGTCTGACTCTTATAATACCTCCCCCAGCTCATTAATGCACAGCTTTTCAGCTGGGGTCAGAAAAACCATGCTGATCGCTTGGAGAACCTTACAGCTCATTCACTAAGAAAATGAAAAGTGGTTTTCTGACAATGTTTTTCATTCAAAGGGCAAATTTGAAACTGGTTGTTAGCACTGCTCTGGCATGGTGTTTGATTCACTTGGGGCAGATCTGGGAATGAGACTGGTGGGGATTAGGGAAGGGTGTGGAGGACTATGAACAGGCACCAGCCTGCCTCCAAGGGGAAAGGCTCCCATCCCACGCACATTCACTTCAGCAGCAACTGAGTCCTGCCTCTGGTGACTGGAACTCCTGAATGCCACGAAAAGATAAGGAATAGATGACAGAAATGATGCGTGGAAAATTCTGGTAATAATCAATTGCTAGGAGATATTATTAACAACATTGCTCTTAGGAAACCTGTTTGAGTTTTGCTTTTTTTCTGCTTTATTTAGGTGTGTTTGAGGAGAACAATATTGGTGGGTGTGAGAGAGCAGCTGGTCCCAGGTCCGAGATGGAAATCAGTCACCTCAGTCAGTCAGAGGAGGCCTTGCATCTTTTGGACTAAGATAATATAAACAGAGGAGGGTGATCTAGCAAGGTGAAATTTGCAGTAATTTGCTCAATAAATTGAATTCACATTTGCAAAAACAGTGCAGGAAGAAGGCTGTGGTTCTGGTCAGGATCAAGAAGGGAAATGCCCAGTAAAATAGAAGTGGAAGAAAATCAACAAGAAACCACAGATAACCCATGAGATGATGAGCTGCAATGTGGAATCTGGAGGTGTTTAAAGCGCATCATTTATAGCTTCTTTTGTCCTTAGACCTCAAACATAACACTTTGTTAAAGATCCCAACTCCTCCCTGGTAATGACCAGCTGGTAGTGTTCCTGCAGTTGGTGACCTGTGAGCAATAGAGACAGGGAAGGACCAGTGGGACCGTAGTTCATGCAGTGCTGCTTTGCCCTTGTAGTGAACGCATGTTGGACCCCTAGTGCCTTCTTACCTGGCAACCCAATAACCAAAGAAAATGAAAAGTGGCTAGGCATTTATCACAATCTGTACAGATAACAGCATGGATGTCTATTGGTGATGCTATTTAGCCATCCTATACTGTTTTCTATTTTTGCCTATACATAAAGCAAACCACAAGCAGCAGGGACTGAGTTGCAGACAGTAACATTGTCTAGAGCATCTCAGTGGATGAACACCTGCAGTGGCTGCTGTGCATCTCTATTCCCTGTGCTGCTGCACTTGTCACTCCACACAGCAGCAGGGAGGAAGATGAGGGGAAGTGATGGGCAGTGGCTGGTGGATCTTTTTGACTGAAAGGAAATGGGCAAATCCAATTTTAGTAGCACAGACAGTGCAGAGAAAGGCTGAGCACAGCATGTCCTTTTTTTGCCTCTTAAATCAATGGTGGTGGGCCACAAGGGTTTCAGAATCAAAAGAAGGTGCTTTTAGTGAGCTGTTCTTCAGAGTGGCAGCTCATTGACACTGGGCAGGGATGTCCTTCATTGCTTCTGAAGTGACTGTTATCTGAAATGATTAATAACAAGCATCTGGAGTAAGGAAATGAACTGTCCCTTCAAATCCGTCTATAGCTTCTTAGGTCTCTGGTCCTCAGGATTTCCCCAGAAAGTCTTCTGGAAACCTGCACTAGAACCTGTTGGGAGGACTTAATTTCCTTTTTGTTCCTGGTTCTGTCTAAGAGAAGAACTTGTTTCCCTGAGGAGTTTCACAATTCTTGGACTCACTTCCAGCCACCCCAGGGTGGCCACATTGCACTGGCATGGGGTCACAGGGCTGCTTCTATTACAAAACCCTCTTCCTCCAGTAAGTGCTGTTTGCTTACCCCAACTCTATCCCCTGCCAGAAGCTCAAGATGTAAGGAATAATTGCTAAGTGTGACACCCTAGTACCACTCACAAGTATTGAGGATACCACAAAGTCAACCTTTTCACCTTGAACTCCAGCAGGAATTTCAATGTGTTTGTTCCAGCACGTTGTGATGCCAGTGAGGACTCTCTCTGTTCCTTCCTATTTTCTCTCTGTTCTTTAATATTTGCAGATCAGCTACCCTGATCTTCCATGCATGTTTTGACCAGTCAGCACACCACTGCACAGGTGTCAGGAATAGGAGCTGCTTTAGGCAAAGGTGATCATCTCGGAGTGAAGGACTCTGGGTCCAAACACAGGTAATTATTACTGCAGTAGAAGTGTTACGTGGAGTCACCCAAAGTGGAAAGCTACTTATAGACGATCAGTTAACAATAGTGAAGGAAGCAGCTACCAGTAGTGTCCCCATGCACAATCATAGAATCTCTTGAGACTTTCATCTTGGCAGTGTCCTGTATGTATCATGAGTGTATACAGTCAAGTACGCCGTATGCTCCCAATTCTTCTCAGCTAGTGATCCCAAATTCAGATGATATATGAAGAAAGAAATTGAGAGAGTGGAAGGTGAATGTATATACACAAAATTCTTCCAGAAAAGTGCAGTTATTTCTAAGCAGCTTTCCTTTTCCATCCTGAAGAGGAAAGGGCTTTAGGATGGATACTTCTGAGGTAGACATGAGAAAGAAGGGAGCTGAGAGATATGGTCAGAAGGAAGATTGATTTGGCTGGTGGGTTTGAACACAAGAAACATGTAAAAAGGTGGAAGTATGAAGAACAACAATGTGTGCATCAGTGTGTGTGTTTAGGCAGGTAGGCAGTGGGTGAAAGCTGGACTGTGGCAGGAGTCCTTAGCTGTAGCAGAAACCTTAGGAAGGTGTCCCAGGGGTTGAAACTCTCTCCTCCCTTTCCTGAGCTGCCCCTGCAGTGTCAGATGGTCTTCCGGGGAAGGGTTACTTGCTCTCAGAGGTGGCAAACCATCTCTTTCCCTTAAACATTTCCATCTCAGTTCTCTTTCACAATTTTGCTTTTTTTTTTTTAATCTCTGGGTAAATAAAATTTTTCAGTGTCTGAGGTTTTCTGGAAGTTTCTAGACATAGTGTTAGCATCATGCTACCTCTGGGCATCATCCAGAAGCTTGTGGAGAGTGATGCTTGGTCATCGACTGCTGTCACAGTCATTCAGTAGCTGGAGGAGACACTGAAAACCCTCATGGATCTCTTGCTGTTCAGACCTTTGTGCAGCTGACTCCATGTGGCCATTTTGGTCCCCGGGAGAGCATTGCAAAGACCATGGAGAGGCTCAAAGGAAAGAAGAAAATGACCTTGTCGCCTGCCTCTGCTGAGGCCTGCTTTTAGAATGTAACGCAAAGCCAGTGTTGTTGGGGGCTACTTGGGATAAGTCAGGTTTTCGTGCTGGCCCCACCTCCATTTGGGGAACATTGCTCTTTCTGTTCACTGTGGTGGTCAGCTAGGCTGACACGGGGCTGCAGCATGGGGCCTGGGCAGCAGCACACCTTGAAAAAGGACTGTGCTCACTTTCTTCTGGGACCATTTGCTTCTCTGGATAATGCAAGTAACATCAGATATGAGAATCTGCCTGTGTATTTTCCAAATGGTCAAGTCCTGCTGTTGCCCCGTGTTGTTACCCTCAGCATGCTTTCATCACCACTTCCTTCTTATCTTCTTATTGGTCTATTTACCCTATCCTCCCTCTTCCCCCCAGTCCCTCCCCACCTCTCAGTCACCTGCACAGAAAAGGACCTGAGCTTCCTTCTCCGTGCTGGCACCGATCCTTTCATGTGACTCAGATTCCTCCTCTCCCACCCCGTCAACAGCCAGAGGTAGGATGTCTGCTTTGGGGTCCATTCATATGAAGCTGCAGATTTGCTTTTGAGTTTCCTGATTCTCTCTGCAGGTTTTCTGTGGTGAGACACCCTGGATCTATTTCTGCCTATGGGGTCCTCTGCTCTGACAGTCTCTATGTGCTGAAGTACAGGGAGCCGTTGTCTCTGTACCAAAGAAAGATACCCTAGTTATCTACTAATGATGAGAACTAGTCCTTCCTAGAAATCCTGCAGCTTTCTATAATTTGTGCTCAGTGATCCATGTTTACCCCATTGCTGTTTCTTTAAAAGTTTCATTCAAAAATAATTTTCCCAACAGTGAAAACCTCATCCGCCTTCTTAGCTGGCTAAAGAAGAGCTTCTTTGTACAGGGTAGATTGTCATTGCCATAGTCAGCTGCATCAGCTGTACATGAATGAACTAATCTATTGAACGAGCTAATCTGTGATGCAGATAGCTAATGTGAGCTTAATATCCCTAGCTACTAAAATCTAACAGTATCTGCAGCACTTTCAGACGGACCCCATCATATTCATCTGACCTATACTGCTTTTTGCACTGTTTTTATATTGTTTGAACAGGCTTAAACAGTGAGCACACTGTTATACATTAAACAGAGCAAATAAAGTTATTAGAGTAGCTGTAGGGCAAGCACTGACAACATTGCTCTTCGGGACACAGATAAATATGTGATGCATGCCAGGACAAGAGAGCAAAACCAGCACTTACTGAGCACTCCTGGGTCCCAACGGCTCCACTGTTTCTGCTGTCTCCTAACATTCGTGCCAGAAATGAAGGGCGATGGGATTTTCACACAGCTTCTCTTGGACAGAGGCTGTAGCAAATACTCTCCTTCCCCTCCTTTTCTGATTCAAAGTCTTCAGAGGAAAGCCAACAGCAGTATGGCTCCAAATTCAGACATACCAAGTAAAGCTGTTTTCTTCATAAATCCTGGAAACCCTGACAAGTTATAGTGCTAGTTGCATGTGACAGATGCAACATTTGTTCCTGAGACATGTCTTCTAAACGGGATCTCATGCTTGAAAAATCAACCTCTTCCTCTGAAGCTAACTGTCACTTTTATTCTCTTTCCTGTGTCTGGTTGCTAGAAAGAGATAATATTTCAGTCAAAGAATGGAAAACTATTTACTTCCCAAACAGTTACATTTCAAAATCTAGAGAAATTTTAAGATTAATTAAAATCATAATTTCAGTCAAAGTAGAAGCCAACTATATTTTATGTGGTTCTTTGAATAAACTTAATGACAGACACCAAGCTGATCACAAATATCAAATCATGTTTATTTTAGTTTCTTTCCTATCTGAGTGTTTGAACAACTTTTCCTAGTTTACGGCTTTAGCATTAATCAAGCCTTTAGACCAAAGTTAGCAACATGGTGTCATGATGAGATGCCCTTCGGTTAAGGCTAAGTAGGAAGCCTTTAAGCCTTAATTGACAAATGAAGACGGTTAGTACCCCAGATATTGCTAGGGTTACTTGCTCTGACTGTGCCCTCTCTAAAACATCCCTAAGGATTTTGATCCCTATATCACATAGGGCTCAGCATGATGAAGAGTTCAAGGAAACAGCCCAGAGTTCACAGAAAGTAAAACTATGTGCAAGGTTTGGTAAAAACCCTTGAAGTCCAGTCCAGGAAGACCAGACCAGAGGAGGAGGCCTGTTAACTGCTAGCCAGGGTGGTACTTACTGGTTAAGAGCACAGGTCATTGTAAAGAGCTTTATATCAGATACTTACTTGGGCGAACATAGAGTTGTTAACTACAGTGAGCTCAGTATGTGACTGGGAAACCTGGGTGTCCATGTGCAAGAATGATTGTGAATTCAGCTGTATTAAAAATGTGACCTGAATAGTGCTTGGGTTAGCGTCAACCCTCGCACAGCCTTTGTGGTTTCCAAGTGTGACCACCATGTTAATACGCTCACTGGTTTGATACCCTCTGTGTGCCTGTGTTAACCCAGTTGGAGCCTGAGCTTGCATTGCCACTTGGAGCCAGCAGCCAGGTTGTTGTGAAAATGAATATATCAGCAGAATGTGAGGGGCACACATTTACTTTCTCTGGGCTTCACAAATACATATTTGTCCCACTCAGATCCATGGCTTTGACCCTTTGAAGATTTCACTGGCTTTTCTTTGTTATTACTGCATTGGTAATTGCTTCTCTTCTGTTTCCAAGCTCTTTGCAAACTCTGCACCTTTTCTGTCGTCTCCTGTGCAGTATGAGGAGGTCAACTCCTATTTCTGATTTGCCCTTTATGATAATTTCCATTTGTTCTGCCAAACAAATACTTTATTTTTCACTCCCTATCCACTGATCCACAAACCTATTTTAAGATAATCTCTCTAATCACTCCTTAATAGTCTCCCTTCAACATAGAACCCCCAAGCACTACTATTTCACCAACAGACTACTCCTTATACTGCTGAAGGAGCTAAGTAGGGGGGGTTATAGTCTTCCATACTGGAGCAGGAGTATGCAGGCTCTGATCCAGTATGAAGAGAGGGAAATGGTCGTATTTTAGTTGGGGTATGATGGCTTCTTCAACATGACTGCTCTGGGGAAAATGCTAAAGGAATGATTCCCGCTGCCCCTTCCCACCAGCTGTGCAAGGCGCTGAAGCTATCACCCCTGAGGGAATTGCAAACCTTGATGTTGCAGCCCATGGGGAGGAATATCCTGGGAAGAAAAAACCTCCATCCCATATATGCCATCCAGTTCCGAGTAAAACTAGGGAAGGAGTGCTTCTCCCTTGCAGAGTAGAACTTTAGAGGCAAAAGGGCTCAGAAAGTAGACTTTTAGAGGCAAAAGGGCTTTTCCCAAGGAGAGTGAGAAATGCATCGCCCCCTTAGTATTGTATGAAAAGCAAGAGACCAGACTACACTTGTATTGCCAAGGCATAGGTTTCTGGCCTGTTCTGGCCTCAAGTGTATGTAAACATAGCAACTGATAAAAATTTGTACTCCAATGAATTTTTTTCTGTGTTTATATAGCATTGCATTCCAATGGGTCTTCTATGACTCTTTCATTTTCCTTTCAGTAAAATAAACAACAAGAGATTTACTATATCTATGGGATTTCACCACCCAGGCAGGCAGCCACTCAGTGCTCATGAGGCTCACTATAATTTTTACTCAGTTTGGTCCTCATTTGGGTTTTAACTGATATCGTGCCATCAGGAAAAACCGAACGTGATCCTGGGTCATTTTAGAATGAAATTCTTTGTTCATGAGGCTTTTGAGAAACAGTGGAAAATGAGGCTAAAAGAAGCAAAAGAGAAATCATTAGGAAATATCCAATGAATCTCTGTTTAGATAGTTATTTAATTTTTTTTGACCACAGAAATCTTATTTCTGCAATGGCATATCTATCCTGTAACCAGATGGCCAGATTCACCAAGCAATACCCATAATTACTGGTGCTCTGAAAGTTTTATTAGCTAGTAATATTCCTGGTGAAAGGCAAACGTGTGAAATGAAGGAAACTGATTTTCTTTAAATCTGCAGTTTTAGGAAAGCCAGTTTTCTAAGTTGTTTTTCTAAGTTGTTTCTGTTGTTACGCTGAGGCCCTTGCATGTGTTTCAGATCAGTTCCAGATCAAATTGTTTCATTTTTAGAAACCTATAGAAATTAATAAACCCTCTATTTCCTTGGTGCAACTGAGAATTCTTCCCCTGAACCCTTACAACATGCGGTTCAATGGCTGAGCCAGAGAGCTGGCTCATGTTTAGCTTATATCTAGTTTACTTTCCTTCTGTAATAGCACAGGGAATGCAAGAGAGGGGGACCTAGATGGGAAAGTGACAGGCCTTCAAAAATTTTGTTTAAGATACCTTTTTTTTTTAGTTTAGAATTGTTGATATCATCCAACTAATTTAATAGTTACGAGAGGACTTTCATGCAACTCACCCCCCGCCTACAACCCTTATGGACTACCAAACATCCTTACACCAAGCAGCCTGCAAGATGGGAAATTAAATTGTTCAAAACTGATCCTGCCAGGGAGAACAAATCCTGATGCTGCTTCCTCCCTTTCCCGTCCATGTGCACATGTGGGCCTCAACAGGGCTGTATATGGAGGAGCAGGAACGTAGATGGAGGAGCAGGGACATTCGGGGAACCAGCATCTCAAGCTTGGTCTCATGTCAGCTGCTGTTTTGGGGAGGGACCTGTTTCTTCCATGTAAACCGCTTCATCAGGGTCAGCTTGACCACTTTCTGAACAGTCACAACCCTTCAGCTATTGATTTTTTTAGGTCTTAAGGTAAACGTCCAGGGTGGCAGACTGTCCGTCACAGAATAGAATAGATAGTGCTCAGTTTTGGGCAATTCGTTCTTGAATGAGAGTTGAACAAAGAGCAGTGCAAAGGCACTGTGCATGTGGTGAATGTCACAGACCCTGCAGAGATTTGGAAAGAATGGCTGTATTCCTAAATTAGACAGTTGTGGATTTCTGTTTCCTTTTTCAATGCCATATTTAAATGCTAAAATCAATCCCACCTGTGGTACAGACAGTCGATACGTATCTACAGCTCCCATTGACTTCCACACAGCATGTAGGCATGTAAATTTTGATGTAAATGTGATGTACTTGCCTAAAGACTCACGGATTTACAAATGAGGACTAATAAGTTTCATGGAAAGCATTAACAGAGCTAGCAATAGTTACAGTTTTAAAAGACTAAAAAGCCTGATGGTTCCCCTTTGTTACAAGCTGCCCCAGCATTGCCTGTAGTGTCACATCTTTAAAGAAATATAGCTGGCAAGAAAACCCACTTGACTGTGCATATAATAGCTATTGGCTAAGCCAGCAGTTTTCCCAAGGGCTCATGAGAAAAACTTTGCTCGAATTCTGAACCACCAAGGAGGTCCAGGTGTTGCTAGAAATAACTCATGCCAGGTGGGCTCCCAGTGCCTGGTTCTCCAAGCAAAGAAGGTGGGTGCATTGGCCTTCTCCATAGTCTTATGGAATTCCTTTAACCCACGTGGACCTGAGATCCCCAGATTCATTTCCTTCCTTGCAAGGCAGTTGTAAGGGTGATGCCTTAGTAAACTGAGAGGTACTGTAACCCTACAGAAAAGGGGGACTTGAAAAGACCTAGGACAGAAAAAGACTCCAATGTAACAAGCTGTTGTAGTACATTTTTAATATACAATTTTATGTTAGCCAAGGGCAAATCATGGGGGTTTTTTCTGACCCTTTCTGATTTGGTGGCTGTTTATGGTTATTATTTCAACATGTGCATTTCAGAGAAATCAAGAGAGTTCACAGTAACTTTGAAGTGCAATACATTACTTTTCAAATATGCCAGTTTGCCACCTACAACATTCCTTATTGCTGCTCATAAACCTTAATTTTGCTGGATGCTGGGTCAGACTGTTTGGAAATACAAAACATGACCACTGCTCAGGTAATCTCCATGCCCACTTCCAGCTGACTGTAGGCAGTGCCAGGTCAGGCTCCCTGTGACTCCAGCAACACCAATTACTGTCTCTGAGCACTTGAGAAATACCTGTTTTCTCAGATAGGGCCTTGACACCAAAAGTAGCAGAGATAGGTGCTTAATGAAGGCACAGAGAAACCTGTTGGTTAAAGTCTATGCAAAACAGAGGTAAAACATGGTAAAGTTAATGCAGTCTAGTTTTATTCCTCATTGTGCTTACAGATCATTTGCATTCCCAATACTCCTGTACGGTAAGGGAAGATGCTACTGTTTCAGTTGACAAGGGAAGTCATCAAGGATCAAAATCAATATCCTTGTTTTTCAGCTAGTTACCTGCAGGTACTCTGCTGATGGAGGATGAGGCGAGGCTAGTTATCCCCTGATGACATGGGGCACAGCACATTGGCAGTCCATTCCATGTGCTGGCTCCAAATTTTCTCTCCCTTGACTTAGTATGCCTTAAGTGCAAGGAACATAAGGATGTTGAAATGTGGCCAAGGATTCCTTGTCCTCTTCAGGGAGATTTTACACTCCCACCCCTCTTCTTTCCATGTTGCTCCCAAAAATGTGAAGGCTCTGCAGTTTGCTGGTGCTATCTTGGCCTGGGGTGATATGTTTCCCTCTTGGTAGAATTTCAGTTTCAGCCAGAGCTGATTCAGGGTATCTACAGCTGGGCCACTGTGTTGCCTTTGGTTTTATGGCAGGCTCTCCAAACATCTGTAAAGTTTTCACTTTTTCTGTTAGATCATCATGTTGTTGCTATACTCCCCCTAATTCCACCATGGAGCTAAAATTCCTGAGCAAATCAGCTCAACACTTCTGCTCTCTTCCAACTCTTTAAGCCCCTTTCCAAACCCCATATAAATCTTCAACAAAGTCTTTGAACTTAACTGCTTATTTGAGAAATCACTGGCCTGCCTTTTAAAACTCTTTTGAGTGGTTGTTCTTATTTTCAGTTGTAGGGAAGTTACAAAAGCATTGCTGGGAACTATCCTCTCAGCTGAAATAATTTTTCCACCCTCAAATAACTGCTTTTAACCCATAGGGCACCAAGTGGACTTGCACTATTTTCCATAAGAAAATCTCGCAGTTCTGATAAGAAGAATTTTTACAGAGGTTTCTATTTCAGGTATTTAATATTTGCCACTAAACAAAAACACTGAGATTGTTCCTTGTTTTCATTTTCCAGAAGTGAGCAGAGGGGGAGGGAAGAATTGAGGTAATATGAACAGTTTCCTATTTACTCTCATTCTTGCCTTCCCTCTAACATGTCCCAAACAGTGCACAGTTAACTGCTCACCTAAACTTCACCACTCCCAAAGCAGGGGAGCAATGTCTGTGCAGCTCTATTAGTAGCTGTGGATAGATACTTGTAGTTTTGCAGCCCTGTGCAAAGCTGAAATCCTTGGCTTGGCTCCAGCAGCAGAGGTTTGCCCCTTCAAGCACTGCTGAAACAATTGATTTCGTTTTCCTGAGAGAGAAAATGAGTTAGACAGGCACAGCTGACTAAGATTTTCCATAGAGCATTTTTTAAGCATTGCTGGTTTTCTTTCTTTAAAATCTGGAGACAAGAGGATGATTACAGAGGAAATATTTTGCATTAAGCAAATCTTTAGGTCTGTGTGAATAGGTGGACTAGAGGTTGGGGGTTTTTGCCCACAGGTCTGTGCAAAGGTCTGTGCTTGCCCACATGAAAGGCCCTATCACCTCTCACTGAAAATACGCACACTCCAGTTTTCTGCCATCCGTACGACCTGTCAGGGCTTTCCCAAGCCAAGCCACAATGGCAGAAGCATTTAGCGTTTCTGACCCAGCCTAGCCAGAAGCCAAAACCCTCCAGCATAGGTGGGGGGCCCCAGGCCCTCTCAGGTAAAGTTTTGATTCCTGCACCTCCTCAGGTGGAAAGCAGAGCTGAGACTGGAAATACTGGGAAGAGGTGTTGTCGCTTAGCTCACACTGCATTTGTGAAGTGTGTGGAGGGCCACCAGTTCTTGATGCTGAGATGACACTGTGAAGGGATCCTAACGGCAGCTCCTGACAGTTCATTAGTGCCATCAAAGTGTTCTACCCATCCATTGGACATCCTTACCCTTAGTGAACTTAATGTTATCTTACTTAGGACTGCGTTTCCGTCTATCAGGTGTCTGTGCCCAGGTGCTGGCAGCCGGGGGGCTGCAGGGCAGCCTCTGTGAGGACAGGCTGGGGCTGCCCAATGCCGGACACAGGCGGTTCCAGCTGTTTCCAGATGGTTCCAACAGGGCCACCACAGGACACAGCTAAGCCCCTCAGCCAAGATGGTGGTGCCTCTGGGAAAGTGTATTTAAGAAATGGTAAAAACTGCACAGCAGCTGTGAGAGGGAGGCGTAAAAACATGTGACAGAATCAGCCCCACAGCCCCACAACCCCACAGGTCAGTGAAGAAGGCGGGGAGAAGGTGCTCCAGACACCGGAGCAGTGATTCCCCTGCAGCTCCTGGAGAAGACTGTGGTGATGCAGGTTGTCCCCCTGCAGCCCATGCAGGACCACGGTGGAGCAGATATCCACACTGCAGCCTGTGGAGGACCCCACACCGGAGCAAATGGATGAGCCCCAAAGGAAGTTGCAGCCCATGGAGAGCCCCTGCTGGAGCAGGCTCCTGGCAAGATGTGTGGCCCATGGGGGATCCACACTGGGGCAGTCTGTTCCTGATAGACCATACCCCATAGGAAAGATCCACGTTGGAGCAGTTTGTGAAGGACTGTCTCCTGTGGGAGGGACACCAAGCTGGAGCAGGGGAAGAGTGTGAGGAGGAAGGAGTGGCAGAGATGAAGCATTGTGAACTGACTGCAACCCCCTTTCCCCATTCTCCTGCCCTGCTCAGGAGGAGGAAGTAGAAGAGTTAGGAGTGAAATTGAGCCTGGTAAAAAGGGAGGGGTGTAGGGAAGGTGTTTTTAATTATGTCTTTGTTTCTTACTATCCTACTCTATTTTTAATTGGCAATAAATTATATTAATCTGCCACAGAGCAGCTCTCCACATTGTGCTGCTGGTAACACCAGCTTCTGCCTACTCAATCCTCAGGAAAGTGTCCAAGTCATCTTGCTGCACCCCAAACATCAGCTCAATGGGGAGGGATCTCTTGGAGGCACTCATCAGCCTGAGCCTGCAGAAGCGGGTGGAGGGCAGCATGATTAGCTGGCATTTGGACAATGGAGGCATGACGTCCCAGACTGCTGTCACCAGTTGCTGGAACCAGAGAGTGTTTTTTGCCACATCCGGTTCTCCTAGGGAGCCCAGGCATTACTGTACATGCACAAGACCATTAAGGGTGACCATTTGTGCAATGATGTGCAGCTTTAGATGACACAGAAGCTAAATTCTTGCCCTGCCAGAGAAGTTGGGCCCCTTACTCTGGAGCAACTAATGAGGAATGGAGATGGGAACAAGGACTTGGGAGCTGGTAGGAGGCAGTTGTCAAGTTGGAAGGAAAAGGGTTATTCTTTACCCAGGAGCATCCACCATCTAGGACAAGAAAGGTTTCACAGGTCTATGTTTCTGCTTCCCTTCTTGGCCACTGAGCCCTGGAAGGACTTCAAAGATGAAGGAGACTTCTCTTGGGATTCACAGTGGAACGAGAGGGAGGGAAAGGATGGTTTCTCAGCTGAAGGGCTTCTGAGCTGAGGACTCGACATGCAGGACATGGGAGACATAGGGAGATTCTCAGCCAGGAGTAGGAAGGTTTATCTGCATGCAAGAGACTGTGGCACCAGTGATGAGAGAGTGAGGTAGGGAAACGTTTGTCTATTGAAGATCCAATGGTTGCCTATTTGACCTGGGACATTTTGTAAACATGGCCCACTCATGCTTATCGCCAACTCTCTGTTTGTGAGTGAAGAATAACTTTGTGTAATATTTATTTATTTATTTGTTAAGTAGGAATAACTTCTAGCCCCTTTTTGCAAAGAACTCCCTGGGATGTGCACAAGCTCTCTTCTCTGCATTGGGGAGTGCAAGTGCTCTGGCCTAGTCTTCCTTGGCAGCTGGGTTTACAATTTTCCCCATAAACAGGATGCCGCGGGTGGTTTTGTCAACAATCATCATCAGGAAGGGCCTGTTGAATCTGATGTGAGGAGGAGGAGGAAACGGTGCAATTAATGGTACCAGTTCTACCACGGTCACTGCAGCAGCCTCAGTGCCATTTTCACTAACATCCACCGTGGCCTTGTGAATTGCCTGCAAGGGAAGCAAAGATTAAAATCAAGGTACAGAAGAGTGAGAAACAATTGGGGACAAACTTGCTTGCTTTAACATTGTGAGAAGGTAGTTTTTAAAACAAAGCACAAAATGAATGTAGAACTGGTGTGAAAATGATACTCATGTCCAGCCTTTCCAAGACAAGCAAAGTTTGCTCTGAGTTCAGGGAGAGTTTTCTTCAACACTCTGGCAGAGTCAAACTTGGCTGCTTGCAGAGACTAAGCAGCATAGAGAACATTTATTGTTCTGTTGTTTCTCAGAGTAAGTTTTTGTCCTTAATATTTAACACAGAAGAAGAAGGTTTTCATTTTGCATCAGTTTCTGTGTATGCAAAAAAATTCTTTCTGCAAAGACACAATAGTGACAAGCTTTATAGGGTGTCTTTCTGTAACACAGCCTACTGATATGACTTTACTTCACAGTGCTTTCTATAGTAGGTATAGCAAATTCATGTTTCTAAATTCTTGTGGTCTTATTCAACTGTCTTTGGTCAGCCCTGTGTGTTTTTTCTTCATTGTCCATAACATATCTGAAAATTCCTCTGATGAGGTCCTGCTACCCTTCCTCTATTCAGTTGTCCTATATCTGTAATCCAGGTGTTTACACATGTAATAATTTGGTGTGAGGAATCACAAAATCACTAAATAATATAGATTGGAAGGACCCCTAGACATCGTCCAATGCAACCAACCACCCTACACTGAGTCAACTCTGACACTAGATAAGATTGCTTAGGGTCTCATTCAGTCAGGATTTGAGTATTTCCAAGAATGGACATTTCATAGCCTAAGTAACTCATCCAAGTTTTTGATCACCCTCATGTTGATTTTTTTTTTGTAATATCTGATGAGAATTTCCCATTTTCTATCTTGTGTGCATTGTCTCTTGTCCTGTCACTGTGCACTTGCAAGAAGTGCCTGGGTCCATCTTCTCTGCACCCTCCTAATAGGTATCTGTAGACAGCACTAAGAACCTCCCTTCACCTTCCCTTCTCCTGGCTGAACAACTCCAGGTCTCTGAGCCTCTCCTCATACATCCCGTGCTCCAGCCACACAGCCATCCTGCTCACTAGAGCTCTGCTCCAGTATGTCCACATCTCCCCCTTGCACTGGGGACCCCCAAACTGGATGCAATACTCCAGAGGTGGTCTCCCAAGTGCAGAATAGAAGGGAAGGATCATTTCCCTCATGACAGAAGGCATATATTCCCTGGGACACTAGGGAAATCACTTGTCTGTATGCCAGTTTCTTGTTTGTGAAATGGGGCTATCCCTGTCCCACAAGCCTATTGTCCATATAAATTCTGAGGTGCTCAGATAATGCAGTAATGAAAGGTGTATACATAGGATAGGAATGACTATTCCCAAACTTGTGTCATAACTATGACTCTTGTCATGCATTAATTATATTACAACAGCTTTTTGTGAAATTATTCCTGTTTCTCTTTCCAGAACTGTTTTCTTCTTCAGCGATTTTCAAGTGAATTTGCAGGATTGCTATGCAGTAAAAAATTTAATATTAACTGTAGGAACAACAGCCATTTAACCCCTAACCTTCTCCTTCCTTTATTACCATCAGTGAGCCATGACTACACTCCAGAAGTGCGATCAGCCTATTTGCGGAGATAAAATCCACATGTAAGCGAGGCAGACAAATCTCTTTATTACCATCTCTGTTTGCATACTTACTTTCGAAACCTTCAGGAGAGAGTTTTCTGCCACTCCAGAGAGATCAGCGTCATCAGTGAACACCTCTGTCACACCCATTTTCTCAAACAGGCTCTTAACATCATAGGAGCTGGAGATGGAGAATTTTGGAAGGTGCAGGTAGATATTTCTTTTCAAAATAAACAAAAAAAATGTGAGTTTATTATTGCAAGATCCCTTGATGCAATAGCTGTTGCAGGTATACACCCATCCCAAATACCTGTGGAGCTAAGGCTTGGCTTTCTAAGACAGTGATAAATCCCATGTTAGAGAAGCAGAAATTGAGGTACCTGTCCCACCAACCACAGTCTGATCAGTGGTGCAGGGACACAATGCTGGTTTATGAAAATGACTGGCTAGAAAGTATCATCCAGACTGGGGAAAAAGAAATTGTATTTTCTTTTGAACTGGATTCTTCCTACTCAAGGCAGGCTCCTGAGGGCAACGTACCCATGTGCAGGATCCTCACAGCTGGTAGCACTCCCATTGCTGTGACTGGGGGAGCTGAGGATAAGGTTCCTCTTAGATACGAAACCACCTGATACCTTGTCTGACTTAAAGAAACTATGCAATGCTTGTTCCTCAGAGCTGTGCTTAGCAACTCATTGTGGCATCCTAAGCTTTACTTTGCCTGGATGAGTAGATATTGCCTTTTCTATATTTAAACAAAGCAGCAGTTAAAAGATTACCTTTTTTCAAGTGATTGCATCCAGTTAGACACTGTTTCTTTCAACAGAGCATCCTCCACCTGCTTCATTGTCCCTTCATCGGGCAGAACAAACAGTGCAGCAGCATTTCCTTTGTACGGGATTTCTACTACCCAGCAAGACAAATTCTCATCCCTATGGCTATTAAAGGCTTTGCTTTGATGCATCATTTTGACCTTAACAGAATTCTTGGCATCCAAAAAGAAGTCGTCGTCTCTGGTGAACAAATTGTTGAAAGGTTTTTCCCAGTAGCCTTTTGACAAAAGAATGAGAATAGAATTGAATAAATGGAAAAAAAGATTAATAAAGGCATGTCCCATTAGTTGATGCTTAAAATACTGTGTTTGAACTGTAAAGGCAACAACGAGCCTATCTCAGTTTAAGGATGCTTGTTCCCTGGCCATGAAAAGAAGCTTTACATCATTTCAATGGTTCTAATAAAAATCACACAAGAAAAATATAGGATTGTTGTGGAAAAGACCTGAGCCTTTGCCTGCTAAAGCAATGGTAAAACTTCTGCAGACTCCCACTATACAGGCTCCAGGCTTATTCTTTTCATGCAAGTGTCATCTGTATTTCCCCATGTCCTGCACAGCCAAACACCTGTGCCTTTCAACAAATGATCATAAATTCCCAAGCTCATCCCTTCTGAATATTTTCAGCTCTGAACTTGGCTTAAAATTGATACGACAGTATCAGTATTTCTACAGGTTCTTTTTTTTTTCTTTCTTTTTCCTTTACTTATATAGAAAATGATTGTTCATACCTGGCTTTCAAATATTTTCTTATGTCATTTAAAAATAGAAAGACATATTTTAAATTAGATGGTAGAACAGGTTCACAGTGCGAAAAAAGTTACGTTTCTTAGATCTGGACAAGACTTCCAGAGTTTATGTGTATAACTGCTACCCATGTTTGTCACTCACCTTTAAAGAAAATGTAGTTAACCAGAACCATCACGGTGTCTGGCTCAAGATTCTTTAATAAACCAACAATTTTCCCATGGGTTTTTGTTTCTATGTAGTTATTGATTTCCTTTGTAACCTCTGGAGAATTCTGGAAGTCACTAGAAATAGCTTCAGAATAATAAAAATTTGTGACATCATCCAAAAATTTTTGGAACAGTTTCAGTTGATTGTGTATGAACAGGGCATTGCCCATGCTCAACTGGATTTCTCGATGAGGGTCGTTCAGCAGCTGGAGGACACGCTGAAATCCCTCATGGATCTCCTGCTCCTCTATCTCCGTCAGGTTGAAGGCGAGGCCTTTGTGCAGCTGACTGAGTGTGTTTGATCTGGCCCCCAGGGAGACCATTGCAAAGGCAGTGGAGATGCTCAAAGGAGAGAATAAAATGTTCTTGTTGCCTGCCTCCTCTCTGACCTGCTTGTAAAACTTAAATGCGAAGTCAGCATTGCTGGGGGCTATCTTGAGATGAGCCCGGTTTTCACCTTCAGCCTGGGAACGATCTTCTGGGGAATGGGGTATTTTTTGTTCCTGCTGTTCATCATTGAGGTTGGACCTATGTTGACCCTGGACTTGAAGTTCAAGAAGCAACAAACACAAATACAATGCAGACTTCATTTTCCTTCTGAACAGTTCTGTTAAGAAAGAACAGAGCAACTTTTAGATCTAGAGAATTTTATCTTTCCTGCATAAAAATATTTTTTGTATTCTAGATACTGATTTTCAGATGTCAGCCTTTAAGATTACTACTCTATTTAGAAATACTCTTCTACCTGGCCTCCTGGATAGTCTATTTCTAGTTAGTTCTATCAGTTTCCTACCAATGAGCAAAGGAAGGAAGATATTAATGTGACATTGCTAGGAAAGAATCGATGTTGTGTAGGCTTTTGTGAGGTATTATGCCTGAAATAAATAGTTCTTGCCTCTGACCAGCATGGCCTCATTGCACTCCTAAGTGCCTTACGGTGCATGGCTGAGTTCACCTATCGGCCCCCGTGTACTAGGTAAGTACTTTGGCAGAGGGACCGACCTTTGCTGATATGTTTCTGTAGTACCCATGGTCTTGTTATGACTTGGCTTTTCAAGCACTGCAGTGATAAAGAGATAATATCAGTTATAGCCGTGAATAAAATCCATCTAAATGCTCACCCCTTAAGCTGTTTATATTGTTCTGCCTCTTGTGCAGCAGCTCTGAACTCAAGAACTATATTATTTCAAAACATTACCTTAAATGTTTCAGCAAATTGAGGATAAATCTAGAAAGTTTATTGACTCTCACTATTGTGCATAAACTATCCATAAGGTTGCAAAGCCCAAGACTCGAGAGCTTAGGAAAAGCTATAGTGGAATCTGCCTTGCTGTGTATGCACAATTCGATGACCTTTCCTCTTCCTTTAACTGACATAAGCAAATTCTGCATAATCCCACAGTCTCTCTTCTGCCCTTCTCAGGGGAAGACCCATGAAATATACTGGAAAGGAATGTTCTCCACAGGGTGCCTCACCTACATTATCTTAAATGGCAGAAACTCAAAAAGCATGAAGTAGGCAGTGGCCTGCAAGAAAATAGAGATGACCTGAATGCTGTTCATAGCAGCTTATTCTGGAGCACGGGATTCTGCCCCAGGGTCTGCCTCAGGCTGTGTGTCTAATGCCAGGTTTAGGACTTACATCAAACGTTTCATGGGGAGTTGTTAATTCTGGGTTCCCCCTTTTCTGGCTGCCTAGTATTGCCTAGTATGAAACACTGGAGATATAAGCTGTGGAAATGCTAAGTATGGGAGCTGTGCTCAGCATGTCTAAAATGCTGGATAAAAACATCGACTCTGAAAAAAAAAAGGCATTCTAAATGAAGGTAATTCATTTTGATCTGGTAAGTACTCTTTTCATAATTCCCCAAATCTGCTTTTGAGAGAGACTAATTTCTCTTCCAGGCCATTTGGCTGTAAGTAGCCTGGTCTTTAAACACACTGGAGGTACAGGGATGCTACTCTCATTAGCCCCGCATCAGCCTGGAGTAGTCAGGACATTGAGATTGCAACTAAATTTACTCCTCTGGGAGCAGAGACAAGGTTTTGTTCTTCACCTTGGAGTTGGCTGTTGAGTACTCATTTTGGACCACATCTCCCAGTCATCCTACCACTATAGCTAGGAGCTGGATCACTGACTGAATCCTGCTTTCAACATTTAGAACATGCTTCCAGAAGCTAAAATAATTTCCAATTACTGTACAAAATAAATTCATCTCAGAATTAAATATTGTGCAATAAATGGCAGAGATCACAGACACCATGAATTCAAAGACTTCTAAGAAAGTATAATATGGTACTTACAGTGCTGGACCCCTCTTTCACAGAGCTTCTTACCTACTCTTCATTTTGCTGGGTAGTATTAAGTTAATGTCCACTGGTAAATATTAAACAGAGCAAATAAGATTTATTTGCAAACCAAATACTGAGTAAGCTATTTTTTTCTGGACATCAAACATTAGAAGTCTGTTTTCCCATCATACAGGCAGGATGATGCCAACACCTAGGACCCTGAGGGGGAAGAAAGAGAAGGGACCTTGCTATTCTTGGGCTTGAACTAAACTGTGGGCAAAAGAGCTTTGCAAGGTAGTCTGGCATGACTGTGGTAAATGAGCTTTAGAAAACAGAATATTAGAAGAACGGGAAACCTAAGATAGGGCCAAAGCAATGTCTGTTTATAAAAATGATGCTGTGTCCCGCTGAACTCTCTGCATGGGATATCCTGATGCAAAGATGCCATCTGATTGGGTACCCAAAGCAGCAACAAGTTTGTTCAGGAATAACTCAGTATCTCTATGTTGCCCTGCAGCGCACGCTGCAGGTATGTCTGAACTGGCATTATTTGAAGGGCTCATTACATTGTTAGATAAAGGATAGTTGGGGGCACTGGTTAGCTTTGAGAGGCCTTTGATAAGTATTTTAGAAACTACTAAAGTGAAAAGCAAAGTATTAGCATGGCTTGAAAAATAGCCAAAGTAAGAAAACAAATGGAAGAATGAAATGGGCAATCTTTACCATGGCAATCTTTACCATGACAAAATGTTAGCTGGGGGGAAGAAAGTAGATCTTCTTAACTTGTTGCTACATACACATAGGATAGGCATGATGACTTACATGATGACTTATATGTGACTTACACTGGGATCCCTCTCAGAGGGAGCTGAGAGAAACAGGCACAATTCAGCTATTTAGAAGGTTATTTAAGGATGAGATGCATGGCACTCATCCTAATTAGCAGTGACTAATTATTTCCATTGAATGTACGTGATTTCACACCGGGTAAATCTACAATTTATCTACACATAGGAATCTACCCACTGTAGTTATTGCTATGTAACTACTATCTCTTACAAGATAGAGGCAGAGTTGGTCAGAACATATTTCTGCAGAGAGGGTTTTTTTTTCATGATGTGTGCAAATACCCAGAAGTTTATTGCAGTATTATGTAAAATGACCAAGGTTCAGCAGAAGCAAGTATGCTGTTGCTTAACTCTAGCAAAGACAAGCTATTTTTCTCAAGTCTAGGCCTGCCTACATAGATAGCATGAATCTTTCAGCCCAGCCCTAATGCTTGGCTAACCATCTGAAGGATGCTACTGTTTTCAAGGAGGAACTGCTGGGAACAGTAGAGCTTCTGCAGTGATTCCTCTATTTTCTCCCAGGACATGCAGCAGCACTCAGTATGTCAGGGAGATAGTGGAAAGATGCTGCTGTTCCTGCTCACCACTCCCAGGCACCAGCTCTTCTGACACTGGCCCGAGTCTCTTCATAGGCATGGTTAAGACCCACAAACGACCATTTTTGTCCACAAACTTCAAAGCGCCCAGCTTCTCAGCAATTCCAGATACATCAGCATGGTTAATGAATGCATCAGTCACACCTAGTCCTTTGAAAATCTCCCTTAGGTCATAGGTGCCAGAAATAGAGACTCCTGGAAAACACAAGTCTCTCCTGTTGAATGCAAAGGAAAATGAGGGTGAATCACCACACATGGGTATCACTGGCATACCTGTCAGATGGCAGCATCTGTGAGAACCCAGGGAGGAGAAAGCAGTTTGTTACTTCTCTGCACTTTCCTGTTGGTGTAAATGGCTGTGTCCCCAGAACATATGTCACTGTGAAATGGGAGGCTAAACGGGAAAGTTTATGCAGAGTTTTGCAGGAAGAAGATCCATCCAGGGGAATTTCACAGAGAGGGGTACGGAGCTCCTGGATGCTTCTAGATAAGCAGTAGATGGGACAGAGAGACTCCTGCTCCAGGAGCCAGAGGAGTCATAAAAAGGACTGAGAGATGTGCTTTTCCCATTGGCCTGATAATGGTCTGTATGGAAGGAATTAAGGAATAATTTAATTATTTCTTTCCCTACTGTCTGCCAGTGACTCTGCTCAGTTATGCAATATGTCTTGGTTCTTCCTTACAGGAGGAGTTTCATCCCATATCATTAACCTACTACTGTTGCTGCTTGGTTGTCAGATTATTATATGCCAGCTTTGCAAGTTATATTTCTGGGTTTTCCAGGGCGAAGGATTTCTGGCTGTGGAAACAAAGCATCAGCAAGATGATAAGGATTGAGCAAGAGAAATGTGCACATTGCATGACAAATCCTTATGCAGCCATTTCTTGTTGCCTTATAAAGATGTATCACTCAAGGTCTGTCTGCAAAAGTTCATATAAATAAACTTCTTGACATAAGTAACTCCATTAAAATCAGGAGATTGGCATAATTGCAAAATTGCGGTAAGTAGAATAAAAATCAAGTCCTCTCTGTATTTTTATCTGTTTCTGTAAAGGGCATCCCAACTATGGTCTTCATGTCTTACAGATATTCATTCTTTTCTCCTTGGATAAAGAAAGTTCTTCTGGCTCCATTTCAAAAAACAACATGACTGACAGAAAGAAAAAAGCTGAAGGCTAAGCAAAAAGTCTGTGACAGAACTGGGAACAGAAACGAGACCTTTTCTGCTTTGTTTTCAGCTTCTTCCACCAATGCAATAGGAATCTGAACTAAAATTTCATATGAACTTATAGTTTGCTAGATGAAAGCTGTACAAACAGAATCAAATAATCTCATTATTTTCTTCTGTGTTACATCTCACAAGAAAATAAAGTTCTTCTATTAGCAGGGTGTGATTCCATTTCTCATAACAGACATTTCACCTCAGATGATCACTTTCATCAGTTTGCAGAAAACAATATTTTAAATTTTCTGTTTTGTCTGTACCTAATCTCCTGGCACTGAAAGAAAATGTGTTTCCAAGAGCATACAAGTATTTAAGGCCTGGTGTGAATTCCATTGGAGTCAATCAGCCAGCATTTTAATATTGAAGATAGGTAATCTCTCACTGAGACCTCATCTCAGGTTTTACTGATATATTTTCCATAAAGTTCCCAGATGAAGACGTTGGAATTTTAGACCTGCTTGACACTGCCAAGACTTTTCAAAACTGGTTGTAATAAGTTTTTTAAAAATCACTTGAATAAAAAAGGGGAAAAAAAAAATAATAGTAGATAGGCTGCAACACCAAAATTTTGCTCTCAAACTGAATTGTAGCTTTAATTTCTTTTTCCAAAAGATATATCAGACTCAAATAGTTAAGACTACAGAACAAAAACCTTAATTAAGTATAATGGTAAAAGAACTTAGAGATGGCATGTATAACTCCCAGAATTAAAATAAATGACAGTAAAGTGCTGGGTCCTCCCGAGTGTCAGTGAGGTTAAGGGCCAGCCCTTCCAGCACCTGAGCCTGGCTCATGGCTCTGGAGCCCGGGGCCAGCAGGGCAAAGGCAGTAGAGATGCTGACCAGGGAGAAGAAAACGCTCTTGCCAGGTACTTGGGCAGCCACTTGCCTGTAAAACTGGAAGGCAAAGTCTGTGTTGCTGGGGACTATCCATTGACAGGACCCAAAAGGATCTCCCTTGTGGGGATGCTGCTCCTGCAGTGCTTAGTTTTCTTATTCTGCTTGTGGCCACCGGTCTGTTGACAGCCAAGGACAACAAGCTCAAGTGCAGCAAAGGAGCATTGCATGCAGTCATGGGTAAAGAGAAAGTAAAGCCGATGCAAGGTTTCTTGATCTAATTGTAAATAGATTTCATATCTGGGTACCATGCCAGAAACAACTCCTAAATTCATTCATCTAGCCCTTTGAGAACTTCTATAGCTATTACTTTATCAGGTTATAGCAACATTTGTCTTTCTGATCCGTCAGTAAAATAATTTCTAAAAATTTTTAGCACTCAAAAAATACTAGTTTCCTTTTGGTCTGGCACTGTCTATGAGAGTGAATTTATGACAGGGGATCAGGTTACATCTCTCTGATTCAGCGCTGGTTTGGCGGTGGTATTACTGCAGTCACGGTCTGCTTTAGTTAACATCACTGTCAGATTCGAGGAGTGGGGAACTGTGCACTCCATCACCTCCATCTCTGCCTGCCTCTGCGTAGTTGTTGGGATGAGAACTGCATGACATTGGCCTTGGGTGCAGAGCCTTTCTCAAGGCGGGGGATCCAGCTGCCAAGGGAGACTCTCCAATGGCCTTTTTCTGCCATTTCATTCCAGTTTGCAGAGTCAGGGCAGCACCTAGCAAGCAGCTTGCACAACTGGCAAAAAACTATCAGGTCCCTGAACCAGTGACAGACTTTCTGGTTCATAACAAAACCCTTGGTTTCAATATTTTTAAGGGGGGTGGGGTGGGTGGGTGGAGCGGAACACGGACGATGGACAGTGGCTATGCCTCCACAGTAAGTTGTATCACATTTTAAATGGCATTTAAGTTCATTTCTATTACAATGTAATAGAACTAAACTTGCATATTTTACGCTTCTTGAGAGTTTCCATGTGCTCAGCTATGAAGTGTTTCAGGTATCTGTGTCATCAGAGCATTGCTGTATCATCTGAGGACCGGCACAAATCCTTAATGAGGAGCAGCCTTTCGAAAATAAGCATGCACAGTTACTGTGACAGCAAATGCACAGGACTGATCAGAAGAAACCACCAAAACACATCCATGGCAAGTACATGGGAGTCTCACCGTTTGTGACTTGCAGTAGTTTTGAAGGGTGTTTCTTGAACTGCCTCATATTATTCCACAGAAAGGCAAAGGGTCTCCAGTTCCCTCATTTTTGGGAAGTAGCTGGTGAAGGCCTATCAGCACGACCTGGAACTTAGTGTCATTCAAAAAAGACAGATCGCTGTCAGAGGGGGAGCTTATAGGGCTGAATGACAGAGGGACAGTTTCCCACCCCTCAGTCGGTCACTCTGGCTCCGTTTGTACTAGTACATTGAGCAGTGCTGGGGCAAGGCCTGGCTGTCAACCTGCAGTCACTCATATTCTTACACTTTTAGTACAGTTGCAGACACATGTATTGCTCATGCCAGCTACGATTCTTCCAAACAAGCGTTAACCATGTTTTTGAGGTTAGCACAGACCAGGGGATATTTCCAATAAGCAGCCCAGATGTCTTGCAGGGTCAGAGTTAAGCAACATGGATATGAGCTGTGATGAGCCAATTGACCTCATGGCTAGAGAACAGACCTTGGAGCACTTTATTTACTAGCATAGATGTAAACTCTGACGATATAATTAATCTCAATGTTTGTTTTACCCCTTCCAGGTATTCATACCCTACAGTTTCTGAACTTCTATTTGTTGATGAAACACAAGATTAAATCTATAAAGCAATGCCAGTAGCACTTTTTGGGTGTCTAGCCAACTGAAATATTCCCCAGCTCTGATTTAGCCACTGTTTCCACACAGGATGCTTGCGGAGAGTTTGTTACCTTAAAGGGGGACTCTAAGAAGCCAACACAATGTGGGTGGATGCCATCAGCAGTGAATGTTGTAAAGGAGAGTATGGCAAAAGACCTGACCTTCAAAGGAAGTGCCTAGACCTGGTCTGAAAGTGACTGACTCCTCCAACATGTGATTTGAAGCTATGCCTTCCTTTTCCTAGAAGCCCTAGCAATGTCACAAGATATCACTGCTTCAGCCACCACTCACTCAACAATGTAGTTTGCAGAGAATACGTTAGGATTTATCTGCCAAGCCCATTCTCCATCCAGGGAAGGGCAGACCTGGATTTCCATCTTCCAGGCAAATATCCTTATCAGCACTGCAGGTCCAATGCTAGCTCTCCTTTCGCAGGGGTCAGCCTGGCCAGCCTGGAGTTTAGGACGTTGGACGTATGGGATTGTCTGCTATCAGGAAAGGGAGGGGTCTGAACATGAATATTCCTGCATATCCTGTACCCAAGGCAAATGCTCTAACTGCACAGGCTGGTGTGGGCAGGTAACAGTTGCCTTGGAGAGGCTGGACTCTACAGAGTAGCTTCCTCTCAGGTACTAATTGCTCTATTATCAAATTGACCTCATGACCCTATAGACTCAAACTTCTGATTTAAAATATTAAAATCCTGATCACCTAACCCAGTATATTTAAAGAAATTGAACGAAGTTCAACACACTGACAGGGGTCTGGGTTTTTTAACCTAAGACTATGCTGCTGTACCCCTGAGCAGTGTTAAATACATTTATCACTGTTAAACATCTGCTGTTGATCCCACAGGATGGAACAGGGAGGGAGTCAGGCTGACACCACACTAGACTGGCTGTGTTTCTGTTGACACGCATCCCTTTTCTTGGTGCTCCAGATCCTCACAAGTGCCAAGCCTTGGCTCTGGATTTTAACACTGCCTTGGATCCATAAGGCTGGGCTAGGAGAGAGATGTCAAATTGGCACAGACATCCCCAGAGAGGCAAGCAATCATTTTCTCATGGAAAGACAACATGACCTTTCTCCATCAATGACATCCATGTGGGAGAGAAGAACTAAGATATCCCTGAGTGGACTGCATTTGTATTTTAAGTTTCCACATGTCAGCCCTCCAGCACCAGGAGCTGGTGAGAGCTGGCAGCAGCTGGAGCCAACCTCGGCATTTTCTTTCCTTCCTTCCCACAAGTCAAGAGTGGCCTCTTTGTTCAATCTTTATTTACTTAAAATGTTTTAAACTGATTCTCTCAGCCGGATACTTACCTTGTTTTTCAAAGATGGCATACACTGGTCATTGAAAGGCTGATTTATAAAATTCTTCATAATTCACAAATAAGTGTATCTCAGTGGTTACTTTCTACCGGAGGAGGAAGCAAGAAGAGTGTTTTTAAGAATGACCACACTCTTGCCTCATTTCTTTGGAAAAAGAAAATTTTTAGTAACTGTTTTGATATCATTTTAATCACATTGAACTATAATTGCATGAAGAATGCAATTCAAATCAATAAGACCAGCCAATGACGAGTCATTTTTCAGTTGGGTTTACAATTTTTCCCATGAAGAGGATGCTTTGAGTATATTGATCAACAATCAACAGCAAAAATGGACGGTTGAATGTAACAACAGGAGGAACAGAATGAGAAAGAAAATCTGCCAGTGACTGCTGCAGCCTCTGTGCCATTCTCGTGAATATTCAGCAGGGCCTTGTGAGCAGCCTACAATGAAATCGAGGAAGAATTAATGTATCTGGAGGACGGGGTGTGAAATGATTAAAATTAGCACTAAGTTAATTCAGCTACTGCCTTTCACAAAAATTGCTGATAGGCCAGGAACCAGGAAGAAGGCCACTATAGCCCATGGTGGTTTTTTTAACAATGTCATCTCCATAAGCAAATATTCTCACATTCAGAGTTCCTCAACACAGTTGTATCCAACACAGACCCTAGGGACTTCACACCTTGCAGAATTAGTTGAAAGTAGAATATTCAAGAAAATTCACAAGGAATGACAATTTCAGAGGAAAGGAATTTGGGCTCAAGAACTGCTCTGTATGTATCTCTAATAGCACATGCATCAGTAGAAATTCAACCTTGATACCAAATTTTTTTTTAAATTATTGGTGGGCATTTTTAATCTTTTTGTTTTACTAGCCCCAAAATGTTAGAACTTTTTAATTGCTGCTTTCAGGATAGCTGTAAGACGCTAGCCTTTCTCTCCACTTTATCTGTTTCTCTTCACTATATTTTCAGGAAATGGGATGTTTTCCTCAAGCCTGGTCCATCTTACACGATTAGCACTCATCAGGGCCTTCAATGGCAGCAGAAGTTTAAAAATCCTTTACAATTATAGAACACACATGTTAGAAAAAGGCCACTTTTTCTGCTAGATATGGTTATGGAAGCCATCCCCAACACTCCATGGGCACTCCTTTCACATGCAGTAACTGGACTGTGTTTAGTTTCTGGGACAAATGCTACACCCCTCCCAAATTTTGCCTGTCAGATGGCAGACAGTACCCTTATCTCCAGATCTTGGAGAAGTCTGAGAGAGTTTAAAGTTACTTTATCAGCTAAATATTCTAGTTCAGAGTATCAGCCAGCCCTAGCAATGAGTAAAATTTCACAACTTAGCTTAGGGCAAGACAATTGGATATTGAGGAATCCACAGACCATTGTTTCTGCTGACATACTTACTTTTGAAACCTTCACATCAGGCTTTCCTGTGATTCCAGACAGATCAGCCCAGTCAGAAAACACATCAGTTACACCCAGATTCATGAACATCTTCTTTAAGTCATAGGTGCCTGAAATCGATAGTTTTGGAATATACACTTCTATCCTCCTGTTAATTCAAAAGAAAATTATGGTCGTTATTGCAATCAAAGCATGCCTTGGACTGAAGACTCCCAACTTGCTGGTGGTTCTTCTGTGCTAAAATATTAGTCTTTTCATCTGAAAAAGATGGCAACAAAAAGAAGATGGGAAGACGATGGTCTGGAGGATGGGAAAGGAGAACGACATCAGTTGGGCTTTCCTGTGTGATTCTGCAACACAGTCACTTGATGGGAGAGCAAGCAGCAGTGGTGCCAGCATTTTTGGGACTAAGTTTGCATTCTCTTTCTAGCCTTGAAAGTTTTTCTTTTGGAATTCACAACACATTCCCTCTGAGGGATCTGATTTCTATGTAGCAATATTACCAGTCTTAACACATTGTGCTTGAGACAAGGGAAATGGAGACACTTAACATCAACTAGAAAATGTGTGGGGAAAAAAAAAAAAATTTTGAGTTCACATATCTCTTCCCTCATCACAAGGCAATGCTGATCCTAATTTTTGCTGAAAGTATGAAATCATCAAATCATTTAGTCTGTCCCTTTATACCTATTTCATCGCTCCAACCAACAGCAAAGGATAGTAACTGTAAAACCTGATCATAGTATTCAGACTTTGGATTCTGACTACCTTGAATCATCAAATCAGAATTCTGTACTTACCTTCTTTCAAGTGATTTTTCCCATTTAGACAGAGTGTCTTTTGTCAGGGCATCTTCCAATTGTTTCATTTTTCCTTCATCGGGCAGGATAAACAATGCTGCAACATCTCCTTTGTAAGGAATCTACACCACCTCGCAAGACAGCTTCCTGTCAGAGTATGTTTTATGAAATCCATCTCGAGTCATCATCTTCATTTCAACTGAGGTCTTCGCATTCACATGGAAATAATCCTTGTGAGTCCCCTTAATATTGAAAGGATTTTCTCAGTAGGCTTAAAACCAAAAGAGAAAGAATGCAATCGAATGCTTATTTCAAGGAGGATATATTAATATAGTCCAGACTAATGTACACCAGATAAAGCCATATCTGAAGACTTACACTCATACTTGAAGATCAAAGGTATTCCAAGTTTATTAAAGATCTTGTTCCCTGTCATCTTTGCTGTACTGTGTTCAGTAACAACTAAATATCTGAGTTTAAATTTCATATGGGCTTGTACAACACCTTTTTAAGTCAGATAAATTAAATGAAGTAACTTCATCATATTACCTTACATTTTATTTGAAGAAAATGAAAGCTGACCAGGATCCAATGAGTTACTTTCTGGTTTCAGAATATTGCTTGTAAAGCAAGTTCCACAGCAGATGTCTGCCTTTTAAAAGGTAGCATGTTAAGTTCCTTCCATGCTTTTTCATATGTTCTTCATCTTGCAGCACTAAGGAAGAGCTTACATCCAAGAACAACCCACACTTTTGGGCCTGATCATAACTGCATTATGGTGAATGGAACAGGGCTTCAAGGCCTTTAATCTTCAAAATGGTTTGATGTTTATTCAACTGAATTTTCTGCGATTTTTTATCTTGTATTAAATCAGGTCATTCACTGAACAAATACACAGGGATCACAGCTTGCCATTCTGTAAGTATGTTCTCTTTTTTTTAATATTGATTAAAAATAAAATAAAATTGAAAAATAAATAATGGAATGTAAATTCCACGGTACTCTGATTACTTTATAAGTTTGAGCTTTCCTCCCTGCCCCCCCAGTAAAAAAAATATACTCCGGTATCATAAAGAAATGCCTCAGACTAGGGCACCTGAGACTAGCGTACCCAAATTTAATAAAGTACCTGAAATAAAATCTGTTTTGCTGAAAGTTCATCTATTTCCAAACGTGCCTTTCTGGGTGGTAAATTCCATGTATGTCCTGCATGCTGCTACAAATGCATATAACATCCAAGAGGAAGTTAATCGTTGCCAAAGCAGTGCATTTGCAAGTACCTCTTGGGATATGTATAACGTGATGACAAGCTGTAGAACATTTAGACTCCAACTCCAGAGGTACCTACCCATTTAATAGGCATGGACTGTAAGTAAATAAAGTGTTTGGCAATTTTTGTTAATCTGCATCTTTGGAATTTATTTTTCTACTTCATACAGCATGTGAAAACATTGTAATTTTTTAAATAATAAGTAGATAAAGTCTGACAGAAAAATTTGCAAATGCATAAATCTATTGTGCTCTGGCAATTCCCTAAAACTTGAAGATTGCAAATAAATGAACTTTTCTGCTTAGGAGCCTAAACATATGCTAGAAAAATTTAGATGTGGTTTCGAAGCATGAGAACTTTCAGCATTCCTTATCATAATAGCCTAATCTTAACACTGGCCTTTCTTTTAAAAATAATTCAGAAATAATCTGGGGTATTTGTTTTAGTGCAGGTGAAACTGAGGTACTGTAGTAAGTAACACCTATGTAAGTTACCTTTGAAATAAATGTAGCTAACAATTACCATTAGAGTGTTTGGATCGAGGTCTTTAAGTATTTGGTTTATATTCCCATGGGTTTTGTTCTTTATATGATCATTGATCTCTTTTTTAGCTTCAGTGGAATTCTGAAAGTTACGAGAAACAAGTTTTCCTTTGTACAGTTTTTTGATGTCCACCAGAAATATTTTCAGTGGCTTCAGGTGTTTGTCCATGAACAGGGCATTCCCCATGCTCAGTTGCACCTGGCTGCCAGGGCAGTTCAGCAAGAGGAGGAGACAACGAAAGCTGTTGTGTATCTCCTCCCGGGTGCCAGTGAGATTAAAGGCCAGCCCTTCCAGCACCTAAGTTTGGCTCGTGGCTCTGGAGCCCAGGGCCAGCACGGCAAAGGCAGTGGAGAAACTGACTGGGGAAAAGAAAATGTTCTTGCCAGGTTCTTGGGTCATTGCTTGCCTGTAAAACCGGAAGGCAAAATCTGTGTTGCTGGGAACTATCTGTTGGCAGGGCTGAAAATTATCTCCTGGGGGTCACTCACCTTGGGCTTATCATTGTGGTGGTCAGGCTGTAGACAGTGAGGTGATGCATGGCCACCAGCAAGCACAGTGGGAGGGTGGCCTTCATCATCCTTCACAGATACTGCGTGGACAAAGAACAAAATGGTCTTGGATGCTGGAGCTCAGCTATTTCAACATCAGGTGTCAACAGGTAATCACTGTTATCTCCTGACCTGCCCCTTTACTATGGAAGTGTATTTTAAATCCTTGTGCTTCTGAGTTTATCTGTAATTCCTATCCATTGCTGCCTACTTCAGTTCTGCTTTACTGCAGCTAGAAAAGTCTCTTGTTACCAGAGAAAGAAACATGTGACTATTGAAGGAAAATAAGAGTCAGAGGGAAAGAACAAGTGAAAAGGCTTTTTTTTTTTTGTCTCTGTGTAAATCTGTTTTATGGTGAGGCAGCACATCAGGAGCAACTCAATTCTTTTGTGCTTATCTCTAAGAACTCTCAGGATTATTATGCTATTAGTGTTTGAATGAGGCTTACGTCAAATGACAGTGCTATGTCAATGGAAAATAATACAAGATTGCAGCACTCAAAAGTGGTATTCTTTCTCTCATTCCTGACTCATTTTAATATACAAAGTGACTAATCACAAGAGAGCTGGTAAAAATTTTCTGCTTCAATACCTGATTAGATCAGAATATGTTGCTTTATTTTGAACAATCACTCATGTGACGCATGTCTTTCAGATGCATTCCTCTCTGTGTGTACCCCCCTGCCCCATCCTGGTCATGGGAGGGTGATGTCACTGGTGTGGGCTTGGCCCTTCCTGTCTTTCCAAACTTTGTATCAGCAGGAAAACCTCCTTTCGTAACGCAAATAGCCCCGTGGCCAGAGTAGTGCTCAGCAAAGAGCCTGGATCATGGCATCTTGGCCGTTTCTGGTAACTGTGGCCATTTGTTGTTGTTGTTGTTTGTTTATTTATTGCTTTCTCTTTTACAGGTTAGACCAAGAACGTGTTGGGATGATTTGTAGTATCTAGGATGTTTAACCTGTCAGAAAACAGGTAAGAGCTATTCCAATTAAAAATTGTGCTAATGACTAGAAAAGCAACTCCAAATAGCCTTCACCTAATGTCCTACTTGAAGCAGAACAGCTTCGGTGAAGAAGGTCACATTAATTACTTGCTTACCCCCTAGTCAATGGCAAAGACATTCAGAGACATGGGTTCAGCAGAGCAGATGAGATGTTTATTTGGATTTCCCCTACCGTGTGTCAGCACTCTGACCACTAAGATTTGGGTGAAAAGGAGCCAGCTTGTCCTTCTGCAGCTTTGCTCTGTGGGGTCTGAGTAAATCAGGACTTACAGGGTAGGCTGGGGTAGCAAAATCAATTTGTGAATCCTGTCTGGACAGTGTTGGTGTAAATAAGACAGCTCATTCACCTCAGTTTTGGTTATCTGGTTGTAAGCTTTAGGGAACATTAGTAATGATAAAAAATAAGATCTACAGTTGGGAAGTCAGAATACTTCCCCCTTGTTAATGAAACAGATTTCTTCTCTATGTGAAAGAGCTATTTGGGATAAATATTCGAAGCAGAGTTATACTCTTTGGAGCTGCTATAATGTATCCCCACAATTTGCTATTCAATATTTCTTGAAATTAAGCTCTCCTGTCATTTGAGTGCTTAGAAACCAGTTTTCACCCTTGAAAGCAGATGTGCTTCATGACTTACTAGTTAAATGCCATACAGCTGCATCATAATCATTAAGGTAAAGATAACTGGGTACTTACATTACATTCAGAAGGGTCTTGCTCTCATATAAAGTGTGCTGTTTCTTGCTGCTTCACTCAAACTGCTGTTTTCCTCTGTTAAAAATTACATGGCTTCAAATACATATTACCTAGAAGGACAAAGCTGAATGCTGATGAAGCTAGTTTTCTTGGACATCTTATGCATGTGTCCACATCTCTCCACTCCAAACAGAGAGCAAAGACCATGGGGCCCAGCTGGTCAGCAGAGTGGTGTGTTACATCCCAAAGGGTATGCAACTCCTAAGCAAACATCTATTGGAAATGAGATATTTTTTTTTTTGTGCTGAGGGCAGCTGCTTTGCCCTATACGCTACCTGAGGTGGAAATAACTGTTCATGTGGAGACATACAATTTTGCCCAGCACTAAGCTCTGAAGGCCAGGGTCAGGGCAAGGGAGCTGCAGGGAGCACCACTTGTGCTCAGCCATGCTACTCAGCCTACTGGACTCCACTTAAGTGTCAACATTTTGTCTTTTTATTTCTATACAGTAGAGACCCCACTGGTCACTATTCAGAAGACAATTAGTCCTCTTCACCTCATTAATAAAGAGGGTACCTCATTAATTCATGTAAGAATGGTGAATTTTAGCTGTATATTGAATGGTAATCTTGTAATCCTTAAGAGGCAGCGTCTCCTCACAACATACTAATGCTCTCTGTATCTCTGTTAAGGACCACCTAATATATCAAGATCTGAAAAGTACTTAATGGAGACTTCAGGACTTGGAAACAGCTGTATAAAGCATGTGTGCCATCACTGCGAGTGCCCAAACACGGTACTGAACAAGTGCAACTGTTGTAACATATATAAACAGTAAATCAAGGCACAGTCCCAAATCTCTCAAAAAATAGCAAATAACAGAAGAGAGCAACCCAGTAACATTAACCAGTAACAAATCAAGGCAGTCTCAAACAATAAGTCTCAGCCTTCTTGTAAAGACGTATTTCAGTTTCCTAGGGTTCTTCCGAAGGAAGACAAGTGTTGTGAAGCTGGCTGACCAGCATTCATGGCTGGATGAACTGTTTGATCAGCCAGCCAGGAGAATGACTGCTCAGACCCTTCAAGCCTCTGCTGCACCTTGCTTGTGCAGACAGTGATCTTGGTACCGCCCATTCAGGAAGGGGCGGCACAATTACCTGAATCCTGAAGAGCCAAGAAGCTGTGTAAGTAAAACAGTGTAAGCACGGCTGTTCCCAGTCCCCAGCTGTGCTGCTTTCAGAGGTACTTCTTTATCTACTGGGATCCCATGGCTTTGGTCATGCAGCTAGGTTCCCTGCACAGTATCTACAGCCTCAGCTTTTTTTTTTTCTTTTTAGAGTACAGTTGAACTCTGCAAACTTGTTTTAGATATAGCCAAAGTTTGCTGTTAAGTACTTTGGTTTTGAATTTGTAGTTTTTCTTACTAGAGTACCAGTTGCTGCTGTCCCCTGGAGCAATTGTGTAGGTCAGGTGAGGCTGGATGGAGCAGATTGTTCTCTTTTGCCAGCCACAAAACCACTGCATTTGAATTAAATGAATGTATAAGCTAGAACATTTGATTGCATGAATGCAGTCTTTCAGGAAAAAAGTGAGGTGCTTACAGTGCTCCAAGACAGTCAGGCTGTTGGCTGTTCTGTGCTGCTCCTTTAGTCATACAGCTGAGCAGCATTAAGTATTTACGCTTCTGTTAAAGATTACATGGATCAAAACAAAATTATCTGAAGATGCAGATAAATGCTGATGAAACTATTTTCCATCCACGTGAAGCCATGCAGAGGAGGCAGAAGTCAGTGATCGCAGGGCCAGCTGGCTTTAGTGTTTGCTGTCCCCAAACATGCATAATTGCCATAGGCAAACACACTTTGGAGAGAAGAGGCCCAAGGCCGTGAGAAGCTGTTCTATCAGATATCTTCCTAGCTAATTGCCAGCTAATGACACAAGTGCTAAAACATCTCCTGAGGTATGTTATGGCCTGCCTTGGGGCTTTAGTTTCCTGACTGTGCAGCTCGGACACCTGCTACAACATGCTAAACCAAGCTGACTTTGTTTCACGAAAAGCAGAGCAGGAGGGGTAATTAACATGCAGCTTGGTTTTTTCCCCCAAAATGAACTTAGCATCAGTTCAGAAACAGTCCCACACTCAGAGGCTTTCTTTGGGCCTTGGTTTAGCCACATCAGAAGAGGAAGCCTGGGCTGTGGAGTCCACTGTGCAGCTGCATGGCCAGCTGAAGAGGAAGGTAGCAAGAGAGACTCAATGCTGTAAAGAAAAGTTGTATGCAAGGGTTGGGGGTAATTCTGGATTCCCCGCATGACTCTGAGATGAACCAAACCGTGCTTCAGTACAGTGAGAAAACTGTGGCAGAGACACAAATGCAAATGTTTTTGCTGTTCAGACATTCATCTCTATTATTCTCTTGTTGAAAGTCAACATGTATTGATTTTGAAACTCTTTCAAAATCTGCCTCTCTTTGCTTCAATTGTCAGTGTTCTCATGAGGTGCTGGCTTGAAGAAGAGGTCCATCGTCCTACCAGGATGGTCAGCAGAGGTTCTGCAAGCCAACAGCTGGTCCACCACAGGGCCTGCTTCTGGGCCCACAAAATGCGCCTACAGTGCCACTTTGATTTACACCTTAGTTCATTCCTGACCATGTGACTGTACTCATACTATTTCACTCCAAGGGTCTCTGGTACGAGCTGCCTAGCTCCTTTCATCAGCAAATGCTCAGCAAGCCTTGCAACCTCAGGCAGCCCCAGCCATGCCCTGCTGAATACAATGCCCACCCTCAGCATCCCTCTATATCAACATTTTCTCAACTTAACTCTCCTGTTATTTTGGACACTCTGAAAGAAAAACAAAGTAAAACAAAAAATGGCATTGTCTCGAGGCAGCAGAATGTCAGCCTTGGCTGAGGGAAGACTCGGACCAAGTGCTTGCAGAGCAGACACAGCCACCCCACACCAGAAGATCTATAATATCTATGCTATATATCACATATCTGGTATAGACAAGAACCACTCCATATCAGCTGTCCCAAGGCTGCCATCTTGTCCTGTCCACAAAGACAGTATGCTCATTGCCAAAATTTGCCATTGCATACCCTAGCACCAAACTCTAGCCAAAAGGATGCAGTCATTGTGGGGGAGCCAGAGGAGGGCTTTTGGAGCAGTAGTCAGTGTTAGGTTGAAGAACCTACCTAGAGGATGTCTTGAAGACATATGTGGTTGCGGTTGGATTTTCCCACAAATTTCTATTCTTACAACAGGATTAAAAGGTCTGCCTGCCCCTGGCCTTCAAGTCAGCAAGCAAGGAGGATGCATGGAAGATGTCATACTCAGCCTGGTGGTGTTTCACGTAAGAATCTTCCCTGCATTTCTATTTCAAAAAATATTTGTCTTATCTCTGTTATCCCATTTGACAGACCCTGCATGCTCATTTATACTGTAAATTGAGATTAACAAGACCTCTAAGTCAGGAGCTTGTTACTCTAATGAGTCTTTGATACAATAAATTGCATAATTTGAGAAGTAGATATATCCATTTCAAACAATGACTATGGAAGTTACAGATGATGAATGGTATTGTCAAATTATCCAGAAGGAACGTAGATCTATGATTCTCACTGAATCTAGATAGAACTGGGATTCACGTGTCAGTCAAACATAATACAGCAGGAGTTCAATTCCTGACAGCCATTAAAATGATGACTTTAGGATAACAAATTTCATAGTTTTAAAATGTATTCAAGATTTTCTTCAGTTTTCTTTTAATAGTAACCTATGTAAAAAGCACTCCCAACTAGAGAAGCACAGTGAGAAACACAACTGAGTTATAAACAGATGTGCAAAATGGTTGTGTTTCCATTTTCATATTGCAAAGCCTTGAAGATAATACTTCAGCTCTAAAACCTCAGTAAAGAAAGGATATGATCCCATTTTATTTCATTCATTAAACCCTCAACAGTTTCCTGTCCATGTACAGTATTTATTGATTCAGAGAAAAACTGTAGAATTTATGTATTTTATAGAGTCTTCTGTGTTATGTGGAAAGCAAACTTCTTACACAAGAATGGCTGGAAACAGATTTTCTAAATCCACGTTTATGAACCAAAACAAAAATATCTTAATAATCACCTGCACTTCATGCTTACATTTGGCAGAAAGTTGGTTGAAAGTAATCTTAAGGTGCTTGATATTTGCTGGCCAAGTCATGTTTTTATCCAGGAGCCCTGCTGTGACTTAAAGAGTGTAATTTTAAGACTCCAACTTTGAAAACTCTAGTTATGCTAGTGGAAAGTTTGTCCATGGAAAAGTCTTATTAGTCCTAAGTAGCTGTTTAACCTTTTTTTTTTTTGAGTAGTAATGATTGGCTTTACAGACTTTTTAAAAACAGTGGCCTAAAATCTTACATTAGACATGCAAACACAGGTTCTGCATGCACTAAAATGTCTGTTACTGGCTTGCTTTATTTTTCTCTATAGCACATTTGCTAAAGAAACACAATTTTGCTCTTAGCTCTAATATAAACACAGTTCGTGTGCAAGGTTGTTCTGATCTGATGTATTGTGTTTATATTTTCATGGGAGACAACTGTCATGATTTTTGTAACTGATATTAAAGAAGACTCTAGTCTCATGTTTTTGCTTGCTTAGGGCTGTAAGAATTGGTGAATTTCTGTGAACAGCAGCTGTTCAATGAGCCGTGCCTAACAAAGAAATAAGGTTTAATTAGCCCAACCTAATATGATAGCTTGCTGCTGGCACACTATCTGTTAGGACGTCTGGCTAGTAATGCATGTATGAAATAAAGATCACTCCTTGCAAGTTTTCTTTGCTTTTCAAGTATTGTGTGGTTGAATTCTTGCAATTTCAAGTTGTCTTCTCACACAAACTCTGCTTCCGCCCATCCAATTTAAAAACAGGTCTCAGTTAATAAGATCATAGAATCATAGAATCATTAAGGTTGGAAAAGACCTCTAAGATCATCAAGTCCAACCATCAACTAACACCACCATGACTCCTAAACTAGCCCCTGGAGTGCCACGTCTATGCCTTTTCTGAACGCCCCCAGGGATGACGACTCCACCACCTCTCTGGGCAGCCTGTTCCAACGCTTAACCACTCTTTCGGTAAAAAAATTCTTCCTGATGTCCAATCTAAACCTCCCCTGCCACAACTTGAGGCCATTTTCTCTTGTCCTATCGCTTGTTACTTGGGAGAAGAGACCAACCCCCACCTCGCTACAACCTCCCTTCAGGTAGTTGTAGAGAGCTATAAGGTCTCCTCTCAGCCTCCTCTTCTCCAGACTAAACAACCCCAGTTCTCTCAGCCGTTCCTCATAAGACTTGTTCTCTAGACCCTTCAGCAGCTTTGTTGCCCTTCTCTGGACACGCTCCAGAATCTCAATGTCCTTCTTGTAGTGAGGGACCCAAAACTGAACACAGTATTCCAGGTGCGGCCTCACCAGTGCCGAGTACAGGGGCACGATCACTTCCCTACTCCTGCTGGCCATGCTATTCCTGATACAAGCCAGGATGCCGTTGGCCTTCTTGGCCACCTGGGCACACTGCCGGCTGACGTTCAGCCAGCTGTCGACCAGCATCCCCAGGTCCTTTTCCGCCGGGCAGCCTTCCAGCCACTCTTCCCCAAGCCTGTAGCGTTGCACGGGGTTATTGTGACCAAAGTGCAGGACCTGGCACTTGGCCTTGTTAAACCTCAAGATTAACATGTTCTTCATTTTTAGTTTTGATAGAGGCTGTTTTCAAGCTAAACATTGGCAATGCCCATACCAAAATCATATTCTAGTTTTTTGGGTATGTCAAAAGTTTGGATCACCCAAGAAACCACAATCCGTATGGCCAAGCCCCCAAGCCTGTAATATCTCCAACATGTACCATTGTGTCAAGGTGCCAAAGCCCTGAGTACAGCCCAGAACTAGGCTTCTCAAGGCAGCATTAGGCTGCATAGAGATATTCACAGGTTTAAGTTTACAGCATCTTCATTTATACTTTAGAAATGAGACCTTTTCTTTTGTTCACATGTTGATGTTCATAGTACAAGTGCAAGATCAGGAAATTGCCTTCAATGGATTTCCAAACCCAAAACTCTAAGCCAAGGTTTCCTCATTTTTTGCTACAGACAATTTAACCTACAGTCACAATCAATGACCACTGCTGAATAGTGAGAGGACAAGAACTAAACCTATATTCGGCAGCCCTGGCTAGTGCAGCCTCCCTGTGCTTCCCAGCAAAATTCAGCAGGGCTTTGTGAACATCCTGCAAAGAAAGTGGGCAAATTTCATAAGTACAGGGATTAGACAGCAGAAGTGTGAAGGGACGTTCCTGATGCAGTGACTCCCTGTAGTGATTGAGGAAATCCAGCCCAGGGGCTGGAAAGAGACCTAGTGGAGAGCAGAGAACTGGAAATGCCAGAAAGAGACTGAATTAGAAAAGAGAGGTGTGCTGTGCTCCTCTAACAAAACACAGGCATCCACTCAGTAATAGAATCTTGTTCAAATTCTGTCCAGCTGTGTTGTCCAATGGTTTCTTGCAACAACCTTATAATAAATCAATACGGCAGAGAAATATTAAAACTTGGGCATCATAATCAGACATTAAAACATATTTTTGAAACTGTCCCTCTGTACAACATATTTTACTTTTAAAGAAAACATAGTCAACAAGTGTGCCAGTGTGTTTTCCCCACAGGTTTTTGCCCCTGTGCAACAGAATCTTAGAATCAAAATCTAGGTTGGAAGGAACCTCCAGAGGTCATCTAGTCCAACCCTCTGCTCAAAACATGCCTACTTAGATCAGGTTCCTCAGGGACATGCCTCCAAGGATGGGGATTTCACAACCTCTCTGGGCAACCTCTTCCAGTTTTTAACTACTGCATGGTAAAAATATGTTCCTAATTAGAATTTTCTACATTCAAACTGTTCATTGATCTTCTTTTCAGTCGCTGCCAGCTTCAGCATTATACATCTCTTTGTCATCACCCAGAAACTTCTGGGCTGTCATTTACAGACAGAGCATTGCATTTGCTCAGCTGGACCTTGCTTAGCAGTAATTGAAAGAAAACCTCCATCGGTCTCCTGCTCCTCTGTCTCTGTCAGGTGAGGTCTTTGTGTAGCCAACTCCACATGGGTGCTTTGCCCCCGCGCCCCCAGGAGAGCATTGCAAAGGCAGTAGAAAGGCTCAAAGGAGAGAATAAAATGTTCTTGTCACCTTCCTCTGCCATGACCTGCTTGTAAAACCTAAATGTGAAGTCAGTATTGCTGGTGGCTGCCCTGAAACGAGCCAGCTCTCAACTACATCGCTGTTTTCCAGGAGATGTTTAGGTAATTTACAGCTCAAGCTATGCTACTCACTGGGGTGACCAGTTAGTATGTGGGAATGACACCTAATCACACAGTGGACTTGTTTGCTGGCTGCTATTTCCAAGATAGCGAGGAATGGAATTGACATGTGAGTAAGAAAGCATCATGAAAATTACCCATCTCTCCATAGAATGCCATCAATATTTGTTACAGAGGTTAATTTTATGCTAGTTCAGACCTATGACTAAACTCAAAGACCAGCATGCAAACAATGAGAAAAAAAGGGTTTTAATTAATGTCTTTGAAGTAGTTTCTAAAGAAAGACTGGAACACCCATTAAATCCACAGAGTGCCAAAAATAATTCCTCGTTTTTGCCCACAGAAATGAGATACAAGGCTTAGGTCTCAGTGGTTAGTTCAGTGTTGCCAAACTCCATGAATACTGAAGTGTTTAGAGAGGTTGTTTTCCCCTTAAACTTCTCTTGACCTTTCATCATCTTCCCCCACCCAAATTCCACCTCCATCCAAAGCACACATGTCACATCCAACTGGAGTGCTTTGGAAAGAAAACAGCTGAATGTCTTGGGGGATCATGGGAAGAACATTTTGGGGATCAATGTCAGTAAAAAAACAAACTAGATAAACAGTCTTTACTGTTAAAAAATTGAAAGATGGGACATATCAGACCCCTCTTACTGCCTTTGAACTAATTTCCTCTTTTAATTTTGCTGTGCTGAATTAAATGAAGATGTATATCTGTGACGCCTTTGTTTGTACAGCAACACAACTACAGAAAGGATTTTTTTTTTAAAGAAGGAAGAATTAAGACTATGTGTGTTTATCCCAACTGTGTTTTTGTCCTCTTTTTCTTCATTTCTTTTTAGTGCAGAAAGTGAATTATTTATTTAAGGAGCGTCCACATGTTATACTATCCAAAAACTGGCCAAAAAGTGAGTCACCTCAGATTGGAATAGCTCTGAGTTTCATTTATTATTCATAGGACTTATTGAATGAGTTGGATGCAAACAGGTCTAAACTAAACACTGGGTTTAACTCCATTGTACCAGATCTACAAAACCAAAAAGAGAGAGGTAACCATCACCTCCTTGAGCTTGGCAGGGAGCAGTCTTTGACCAGATACTGAGGTGGGAATTGCTGGCAGTTAGGACAGGTATAAATATGTCTCAGAAAAGAAACTCCATTTGCTGCAGTGCTCTAAAACTGCTACACAGCTTGGTGCAGTACTTCCAAGTGAGGAAGAAGGAGCAAGAAGTGATCGTGTCACATCAGCTTCCAGCTCCTACACATGAGCTGGTCTTGGAGAAAGAAATTCAGGAAACCTGCCCCAAAGACTCAAGGATATGCAAAAACTAGAGTCAAAAGCTTAAACCCAAAACCTTATATATGCCATACAGTATATAAATAAAAGACAATGCAAATGAAAGTGTCACATAAAAATGAAACAGGAGTGGAAAGTTAACAAGGGGCAGAATCTTTATTCTGAATGTTTCCAAGTTTTAAAGCTTTAAGGACCTTATATGGCCAGCATGTGAGGGGCAAACCCCAGCCAACCTTTGGACTCCAAGCAATGGAGAAGCAACAGTGCATTTGCACTTGCACAGATCTGAGCTTGTGCCCTGTAACTAAACAACATCTAACTGATGGAGGTGAAAAGTTCAGCGTTAAATCTTCTCCCCTACAATAATTTCCTTTGATTCTTTTTCCATTGGCATAACTTTCTGGCTTATTTATGCCAAAAGCATTAACATCTGCTAATTAAGTTCCAGTCAAGCCTTAGAAAGACTCGAAGTCTACATTGCAGGGTGCCCAGCCCAGACAAATGAGCTAATGAGCCCCACTGTACTGCCAGGCTGCTCTTGCTTCCCTGCTTCTCTGTCTCATGGCAGCTGCAAGGGGGACCTCAGCTTGTGCCTCTGCCTCTCATGCTGTGGACATCTTGGCCACCTTGGTAACTCCCCTCTCCCTCCCACATGCTCCCCGTGGACTTCTGCCTTTTTCAGGGAAGAGCAGTGCTCTTCAAGACATGACATGTTTATTCACAGACCCTCCAAGAACATTTCTATTTTCTCACTATTTCACAAAAGCAGCTATTTTCCTGGTCCTTGCTTTGCAGAGAGGTGATTCCCTTCATCACCACTGTCAAACCCACCCTTTTGCACAACTGAAACAAGAAACTGTACCATAAGTAACACACGTAACCTGGGCTCTAATACAAGTGTTATCTCATGTTCACAGCACTTGCAAGATGCCCCCTTAGCCAAGGTGTCCTCTTCTGCTCTTTGTTCTATTGCTTGCACTCCACACAGCATAAGATACAGCTGGATAAGAAGGTAAAAAAAATCCTGGAGGCTGTAAATCAGCTTCTGAGCAAGCTCTCTTCCTTTTTCTTTTTTTTTTTTTTTTTTTAATGCAAGCATCTAGAGGTTTAGGTGCTTTTAAAGGTAATGTGATAAAAATCTGAGATGTATTTTTCAATTAACTCAGAACAAACACTTGCAGGTCCATTTAAACTGGAGAAATCTCATAAGAATTGTCAAAGTCAGCTACCTGGAGGGAATGAGAGATATGAAGAATGGGATGGAAAGCCAACAGCCTCAGCTAGAGCATGCTTTGCTTATGGAGCCATCCATTTCTGATGGGCAGTATAAACCTACTTCTTTCCTAGCACTTTTCCCCAGATAGAAATGGTTTATGACTGAAATTGTTTCTGACTTATGAAATTTTTTCTGATTTCTGGCAATCTCAGATTTCTGGCAATCTCAGATTTCTGGACGTTGAAGCATGTGGCTATTACTGGAAAGGTCAAGTAGGAAGAGCTAGTGAGACAGCTGTAACTTCAACCTCTGAGGCCATAACCTGGAAGCAGTTCTCAGAAATCAAACTGGTCCTCAGAAAGAGCATCCTGTGAATCTGTATCTGGAAGAAAGCTGCAGCCAAAGCCTGGAACCAGGTAAACTCCAGCATGCACAGGAGGGAAGATTCAAACAAGAAAGTAAAGGAGTAAAAAGCAACAGTACGTCCAGTGATTGACTTGCCTGTGTGCATCAACATGTAATTATCATAATACTGTACTGTCTTCATATGTATTTTCCTAATAGAAAAGAAATATCATGCTATATGTAAGACAAAAATGACCAAACCATGTTGTGTTTGAAGAAGAGAAATACAACTCTTTGCCAAGCCTTTGCAGGAGTCAAGTAACCTTCCATTCTTCCCTGCAGGTATTCTTTCTCCTGGCCAAATGACAGAGCACAAGCCAGGAATCTAATATATAGCAGAATTACTGAGTTAACATTATAGCTCTCCATTAAAAAGGCTTGGAAATGTTTGTGTGAAATGCATTAATTTGCTTTGGTCTGGTTTTTGCAGTCTCTTAGCAGCCAGTGGTACAATTAAATGCACTCCGTTCCAGAAAATATTTTCTAGATCCATTAAAACAGTGAAACTGTTGATGCCTTCAAACCCCCCATTCTGAGGCCCAACCATACCTCACATAGGTGATTATGCTGCTGGTAACTCCACCTGACATATGCCAGGGATATGCATGTCGTATTTGGGGACATCAAGGCTCTGCGAAGGCTGCAGGAGAGCACTGCCTTGAGCAATACATCTCTCACAAGGTCTTCCTGAGCCTAGGTGTTAGTGTGATTAGCAGGTGATGGATGCTGGCTATGTGGATCTCGGCCACAGGAACTTCATAGCTGCCACATTCCTGGTGGCAATAGAAGCCAGGTTTTTGGCACTGAATAATCACCGAGTTCTTTGAGAGCTGAGAAATTCATGTAGTATTGCCTAGGAATATCTGTTAATTACTAATTGTGTGACAATTGCTAGACTCTCTGAATACATAATGAAATACATGACATCTGATTTTGAGAAATCGGACACCCCCAAGTGATGGGTCTGTGACATGAATGGCACTATTTTCCTGCAGGGATAACTATTTTGCCATTAAGATAATGATGTGGGTGCACTGATCAATAATAAGCACCAGGAAAGCCATGCTGTCATTAAGGGGAGACTCTTACCCCACCATCCCTGGAGTATCATGGGGTCAATCCCCACCAAAACTTTACAAACCTTGCTAAAATTTTTCTTTGTCATTATGCCCTAAAAGTGACATGCAGAAGGAACGGTATCACAGAGTACAAGAACATAATAAGTTATTCAGTATCAAGACAAAGCAAACAAGATGTGACTATTTAGTTGTTATATATTAGAAAACAAATTAAAAGGTGATTACTTTGCAAAGGACCTAAATTGTGGTATGATTCTATGACATCTCCCATTTGATGAGGATACATTGGCATGAGAACTATGCGCCTCAGCTTTGTCAGGAATTTTTCTCATTAAGCAGCCTGTGCCTTCTACCATTGTCAAAATATGGGTTCTTATTTGTGCTTGCGTTTAACAGAGCATTAGTAGGTCTTTCCAGCAGAATAGGCAATTTGCTTTTCAGCCCATGACCTTTAAGGCTGTTGCTTATGTTATATGCCTTTAGTTTCTTCCTAGCAGATGCTGCTCAGCACTGGGAACAACGACAGACCTGCGCATTGGCGCTAACCACTGGCTGTTTGAAATATGTTATTTTCCTTGATTTACTTCAAGCATATTATTTCCCTCTCTTCCCCCACACCCATATAACTTTGCTTCTTTTTGCTTGTTCTTTCTTTTATGATCTTTAGCACTACTCAAAATTGCTGCTAGTTTTCCTCCTATGTCTTTTGAACTTCATGTAGTTCGTAGGTAAGGGTTAAATCTATCTCCACCATGGATTAACCCTGGTTTCTGAGCTCCTTATTTATGCTTTAGACTTTGTTTCACTTCTGTAGATAACTCCTTCCTAGTTATGACAGCAAATACACAGTTTACTGCTATTCCCACAATGCTTGTTTTCCTTTTCTCCTTATTTCAGAGAGCTGCTCAGTGTGTGCTGTTCCAAAGCTTCTGCTGCACTGGCAATTCTTCTTCTATGGCTGTTAAACTAAAAGAGCCTTTACAGAAGACTACTTTCAGCCACACCATCACAGATTTTTCTTAGGGTCCACAGAGGCAGTGCTGAGGCTGCAGCTCCTGTGCACGCATGGTTGTGTGGACTCCCACATCAGATTTGTGTGTAGGCTTCAGTGCAGGCTAAGTTAGAAGATGTCCTTTGCACTTTGTCCCTCAGGTGGTGCATCAGGTCAGCTCCATCCTCCAGCAACGTCACTGCATTGAAGTGGCACACCACAGTACTTGCACATAGCAGCAGAAACTCTTGACTAGCTAGAGGAAAGTCCTTCCTCTGTTGCACTGAGGCTTCTTGGTCATGAAATTTACAGTCAGCAAACAAACCAAGAAACAAAAATCTGGGAAAGAAGAAGCAAAAAACCAGTAGATTGCAAGAAGAAGCACTGTCCTGAACAAACCATGACTGCACTGGATTTGTGACAACCTTAAGGCTGACAGTTTTGGGGGGGTTATGCAATCCTTCTCTACTCATTATTTACCGCAGAAATTTGCTGTCTGCTGCACGTTTCCAGTGCATTCCCTGACTTTTGTCAAAATAGAAAGAAAACCAAGGCAAGACACATGTATATGGTCCCTACTCCCATTTGAAGATGATTCCCTACCAAAAATAGTTTCTTGAAATTTTTTGGTTATCAAGTTCTTAATTCAGCTTGATTTTTCTCCACCCACTTTCAAATAAGTTAAGCAACAAGGTTACCTCTCAAAGTAAGATCTGATTGGCAAAATATCATTTAGATTTTTTTTTCCTACTAACAAACAGAGACTATTGACCTGAGGTCTGTGAGGAACAACATGAAGTCTCTTGGTATTTGCCTACAGAGCCATTTGTCATTGCAAAGCTGGACTTTGGCATACAGTCCTGAATTAGCCCTGAGGTTTGCCAAGAACTTTTAAATGATCTTCTGTAGAATCAGTTTATCTGTATTACACCAAGTCCTTATATGTTTGGAGGTATGAAGTCAACTGTTTGTTACTAAATATTGAACAGATTAAACACAGTTATGAGTAAGAAACTTTTGTCATTGGTTTACATGATCTTGAGGAGGGCTTTGAGAGTGAATGTCAGGTATTACATGGCTGGCAGATAGACATGGAAAGGTTCTTATATTCCTTATTGGTATAATTACAGCTACAATTTACTAATATTGACAGCATTAATTTAATGTCAAAGAAAATAAAGATCCCCAAACCAATCAAGATAATTATATTTTAGAAATAGCCACCATAATTTTTGAGTTATATTTTTCACAGACATTTTAAGAGACTAAAGTCTAAAAAGTTGCTGTTCATATTTTACTTTTTTTCTACCAGTTTGAGATATTCTATAGCAAAAGATTTAATCAATCTGTAATTTAAGCACTCTCATTGGCTTTCTGTATTTTTATAAGACATGCTAAGGATGTTGATTTAAAAAATTAAAGAAAAAATAATAAAATAATTTAAATATTTACTGATTTGTGTCTCTTTCCTTTCACAATTGTACAACTATCTAGTGTAGCTGGTATGTTAAAATCCTGTCAATTGAAGTCACTATAAACCAGCACAATAGCAATAAGTTAGACTCAAGAAATCTTAAGCGAAAAGGTACAAATGTCAAGTCACAGTATGTTTTTACTCTACAACAGTAATACACTGTTCATATTTAGAAAGGATGACTTCTCAAATATTACCTGCATTTTGTATGTGTGTCTATGATAGTTTAAAGCAGGTTAACAGTTCCTAGAAAAGCTCTGCTCTTCCTACTGAGGACATACAAACTCTCTGGTGTTATAATTTTTCATTCCTCTTCCTTTTTTACCACAGTCTGACAAGTCTAGCTGGGAAGTGTGATAGTGAAGGCAGTGTCAGTAGGAGAAAAGAGAAATGACAGTGACAACAAATCCATAAAAAGGAAACTGATGCTATGTCATGGACTGCTCCACCATACTTTTATCTCAGGGCATTGGCAATAATAGCTATATTAGCAAGATAAAACAGAAAGTTGTTTTGCTGGTATGGCTTCCTTCCTTAGTAGAAAAAACATTATTTGTAAAGCAAAACCAGCCTTCTTTTCTTCATGAGGAGGGCTTCCACTGAGGAGGAGACAGAGGGAGGCAAGCTAAAACAGCTGCAGTCATCAACCTTTTACATTGGTGTGTCCTGCAGTGTCCCAGTCACTGATCCTGCAGCTTCACACCGTACTTGGTTAAAAAACAAAGAAATTAATGGAAATTCACTCCGATATTAAGGGAATCTGCATTTAAGACTAGTCATCAAAGGTTAGTGGATTAAACAGACAGGGCTTATACCTCCCACCTCCTTTTTCCCGTTTCCTTCCTCCTGCTCTCCCGTACACACATCGTGAGTGTACAGCAATAGCTACATCATCTGGAGACTTTAAACCATGTCAAATACCCCATGGGAGCATGCTAGGAAGGGCTTCTTACAAAACCAGTGAAAAGTGACTGGTCTTTCGTTAACACTACAAGCTATACCTGGCTGTAGACTGGGGGGAAATACCAGTGACTTTTAGACAAGGAAAAACAGTTTTTGTGTTTTAAGGGATTAATAATGTATGTAGGGATAATGGTTGAAAGACGAGCAGTAGTATGTAGTGGTATGTACACATATATGCTTTGCTGGATCACAGGAATTTAGCCAGCAATGTGCATAAGTGCATGTCCTCTGGTCAATCAGTCATTTTTCAGAGGGTTTACGATTTTCCCTATGAAGAGGACAGTGCGGGTGTGTTTATCCAGAATCATCAGGAGAAAGGGCCTGTTGAATCTGACTCGAGGCGGATGAGGAAAATCGCCAGATCTCCAGGTAACCTCCTTCACTGTGGCCCCCGCTGCTTCAGTGCCATTCTCATGAACATTTAGTACTGCTCTGTGGATCACCTGCAAGGACACAAAGCAAAACAACCTCCAGCTGGCAGCCCAGCAAGAAGAGAGCAGCTTGCCATCCTCCTCACTCTTGCCAAAGAGAGCCCTGCCTGGGACAAGACCCAGCAGCACCAGCCTCTGGGAAGGTCATCACCAGCCACTCCCCTTCCCACCGCAGAGCAGTCAGCCATCAGACCACTCCTGTTAGCCTCCTCCACTGCATGTCCAGAGAGTAACCCTTGAACAGCAGACAGCCAAAGAGCACTCAAGATGACTGATGGCAAGAAACTCTGGAAGCAAAGAAACCTGGTAATTTAGCCTAGACTTAGTTCTGCCTTTGGCAGCTTCATGTATTATTGTGAATTTACCCTATCATCTAGCTGAAAAAATAACTTTTTGAGAGCACTAGAGGGGCGGGAATAACAGCCTTTTGCCCTCTGTAGGCGGAATTAGAGGAAATTTTACCAAAGCTAATGTGCTACCTTTAGAAAATTTTGTTTAGCAGCCAAAAGAACATTTAATTATATGTGCGTCTTCTTCCTCATCCTCAAACCACGTATGTTTAACCCCTTGTAAATGTGTTTTGCTTCAGGTTTGGGAAAGATAGGGCTTGCTTTGCCTCCAGACTGGCAGCTGTTGACGATTGAGTGATGCTTCAGAGAGACTGGGGTAAGGTTTTCATGGGATATTAATGTTAGGTTCCTGGGAACAGACAAATCCTGTGGTCGCTGTGTTTCACGTGCTGACTTACTTTTGAAACCATCAGTCCAGGCTCCTCAGTAATCCCTGACAGATCAGCTCGTTCAGTGAACAGATCAATCATACCCACTTGTTTGACTATCCTTTTCACATCATAGGTACCAGAAATAGAAAATTTTGGAATATGCAGATGTATTTTTCTGTAACAAATAACACAAATAGGGACAAATTGTCATCTAGGTAACACTCCTCAATGGCTCCAGTATAGTGACACTTCACATTTATTTTTCTAAATGTTAGAAGTCTGCTCTCAGGGTTCAGATAGCACTTCTGACCAGGTTAGCTATCTAACGTGGAGGGTTGGAGCAGAATGAGCCCATGTTATCCTCTGCCTCCACAGTGGGGTTCAAGGAGTGGGGTGGAAGACACAACTATAGCAGCTCTGTGGCAAACAGAGCTACTACTGCCAGGTAGCAGGTTTTTTTCAAAAGATCATAGCTAGCTGTCCTAAGGCTGTTCAAATATACAACAGGGCCTGGGCTACCACGGAAGTAGCTGCAGTAATGGTGAACGAATAAAATTTTCACTTTTACATACAATGCCCTCAACACCCTAACAGCCAATACTTCAGAAATAGCTACTCCATTGCAGTTTCACAATGCCCATATGAAACACGGGTCTGTTAACTTCATCATGGTGCTAAGCAACTTGTGGTTGAGCCAAAACTTAACCCAAGATGGATCCCAAGTTCAACGCCCTATTTGTTCACTACCCACAGCTCTTTTTCATTCCCGACTAACAAAAGGGAAGTCCTGCACAGAGAGGAACCAGTTCAGTAAAATAACCTGGCCTTTATTATTTCGTCTTGGTGAGATAAACTCCACTAATCTATAACACAGTCACCTCTCACCTTAGCAAAAACACTTACCTGTCTTGGAGGAACTTTTCCCATTTAGACACAGTCCTTTTCAAGAGAGCGTCTTCTACCTGCTTCATCTTCCCTTCGTCAGGCAAAACAAACAATGCTGCAGCATTTCCATTGTAAGGTATCTGAACCAGCCAACAGGACAGCTCTTCATCAAAGTAACTTCTGTAGTAACCCTTTCGATACATCATGTCAACTTTTACAGATGTTTTCTGATCCACAAAAAAATCTTCTTGTTTTGTATATGAAGTACTGAAGGGTTTCTCCCAATGGGCTTATGACAAAAAGAAAAATAATTCAGTGAAATACAAAGACGAATGATCATGGTGAATAAAACAGAATCTAGTCCCTCATTCCTTTGATTAGAACAAATATCTTTTACAAGTTACTGCCCCCTCAGGTGTTACAGCATTGCAGCTCTTTTTTTTTTTNAGACTATTAAAGACAGATAATACTGAAAACACTATCTTACTTACTAGAGCATGAGTCTATCATCACATTAAAGAATTTACCAAATTCAACAAAGATATTTGTTAAAAAGTCCAGTCTTTCACTCAACCACGTGAAACACAAACATTTATACTGACAACAAGGTTTTATAGGAATATTTCCCAGATACTGAACATGGTTTCCCCCATTTAAAATATTTAAACTAGTTTCTTTCTCTTAGGTTTTCATTCCCTGTAATAAGCAGTAAGCATCTAAGTTACGACCTTTGCACCCTTTGATATTCCTTACCTTTAAAGAAGACATAGTTAACAAGAACCATTGCAGTGAGAGGATCAAGATTTTCCACTAGTTTAACAATTTTCCCATTTGTCTTTTCCTCAATATAACTGTTGATCTGATTCTCAGCACCAGAGGAGTTGTTAAAGTTGGTAGAAAAGACTTCAGATTCATAAAAGCTTTTGACATCATCCAAGAACTTCTGTAGTGGTTTTAGTGTCTCTTCTATAAAAAGGGCATTGCCCAGGCTCAGCTGGAGCTCACTGTCTGAACGGTTCAACATGTGGAGGAGTTGGCAAAAACCTTCATGTATTTCCTGCTCCTGAGTCTTTTTCAGGTTAAAGGCAAGCCCTTTCAGAATCTGCATCAGCGTCACTGACTTGGCACCGAGTGCCAGCATTGCAAAGGAAGCAGAGATGCTTATGGGTGAAAAGAAAATATTTTGATCGGTTGCTTCGGATGTGACCAGCTTGTAAAATGAAAATGCAAAGTCAGCATTGCTAGGAACTAGTTTGACAAAGGTTTTGTTCTTAACTGGATAAACTCCTTCCCCATGAGAACCACGTCCTGGGTAATATGTCCCTTTAGGATCATCCTGCTTATTGCGGTAACGAGGATGCTGATGACACTGGGCAGCAGTATACAAACCAGCCAGCAATAAACACAAGGAGAAGGTGGGCTTCATTTTCCTTTTAACTGTTTCTGGAAAAGAAATAGACATACAAAACACAGCATGGAAATTAATTTCTTCATGCTGTGCTCTCCAGCCAAGTAAAATGAGGCTCTCAGAACACACCTACCTGTTCTCCAAAATCCCACACTTGGATATTTCACATCCCTGATGCACGCCAGTGATGCCCAGAGAGAATATGCCTGCTGAAACACTGTTTGTATAACTAAGTACTCTCTCAAAAGAGGTAATTTTGATCATATTAACTTTTAAAAAATAGGGTAGGACTGAATCTTTTAAATTGGCAAGTAACTGGAAGCTTATGACCTTTTCCCCGGAGTAACTGGTAGAAGTTGTTTTTGTACTCAGTACTGCAGGATGGCTACTGCAGCCCTGTTAGTCTTCCTCAATTCATCAAATAATTGGAGAATTAAATCTGTGTTAAACAAAAATGTGATATAAACACAGATCATACTATCTAGGACCAAAATTACAAAATACTTTTACAGTTTCTTCAAAGATAAAGTATTGGATCACTGTGGTAACAAAGTCTATAGGCATCCCTATTGATTCCAAAACAAATTTTTATTTAATTATGTGAATTATCTTCTTCAGTAGCATTCAGTTCTTGCTGGCTTTTGGCATATTTTGATTTTTTGCATAACAGGTATAACCCTTTGTTTACATGTTAAAAGGCACCCTTCCCAGGCAAAAACATAATCCCCCAAAACGATCCAAGGGAAAACTAGAAGGGTACTTACAGTCCTACAAAAAGGATCTTGCTGTGTACATCTGGTCCCGCCTGCTCCTTCTTCTCTTCAGTACCATTGAACAGGATTAAGCAGAGCGCCCCCGTTAATCATTAATTAGCTCAAATAAAAATTGCCAGCGAGGATGCACAGCAAGCAGAAATTACGCCAGATATTCTGGACAGTTTGTTCAACCCAGACACAAGCTAACAGTGCTGGGTGGTGGGGCTGCGGACAAGAGGGAGAGGAGCAGGGTCTGTATCTCCTGCTGCTTCCGTGCTTGTGGATCGACACGAGAAGCCTGCTGCTGTGGGTGCCTGGCAGGAGAGCCATACCCTTTGTGGCTGGAGCTGAATGCTGCAACTTCATGTGAAGGCCACCCCTTGCCTGGGTCTGGCTGGGGGGGACAAAGCTGCCTGCACAGCTCACCAGGGAGAGCAGCCTCCCTGCCACACTGTCCCTCTTAGCTTGGTCCTGGGGGGACCGATAGATGGGATGGGGATGCTGCCAGAGTTGTAACCTCTCTGTCAGGATTTCAAAACAGGGTAAGCCACCTTTGAATTTAGAAAGACCTTCTGCCTTGCTGTATACCTCAGTCACAACCTTTGACACCACGTTTAATGGTTTTGAGTCTTTTCCTAAGGGGAACAGACTGTATGTGATTGGTGAATGGTCTCTAGATTTCTTTAGAGAATAACATGTGGCATTACCACCCTAATGAGACATTTCCAGTCAATACAGCTGTTCACTCATTGCTGTTGGCCATTGCCTGTGACTGGGTATTTGGGGAGTTGGTGAAGAGTTTTCTCCTGGCTTTTTAGAAAATACACAACAAAAACACCACCACTAAGAAACAACACTTACGTTGGATGGTTCCAGAGACTGACTGCAAAGAGACACATGTGGCCAGTGAATACCTTGTTTCCTCAAGTTAGTCTTCTGTGTGATATGCAACTGAAAAGGACCCCGGCAGCACACAAAACAGGCTGCTAATTCACCTTTCAGCCAGTGCTAAAGAAGACATGCTGGCATCACTGGATGATATTCAGGGTTGAATATCATATACGGACAGACTACTCAAAAACAAACTAAGGCAGGAAATGAATTTTTTAACAGATCTGGCTGCCCCTGTGGCACTCCTCTCCATTGTATAGGATGGTTTTGTCATTCTACTTAGCAGTTATAGTACCGTTCCCATAATATAGATGTGAAACATGCAGTCTGCATCCTGTTGATTCCACATTGCCCGAACACCCTAAGAGGTTGATGGCAATCATCAGATTTTGAAGTGAGAGTAATATTCAAAATCCGTAAATCACTGAACCATTGCCAAGTAACTACAAGTGGATTATGAACTGTCAAAAAATAGCCAGCAATGCATGTGGTCACTAGCCTATTACAGCTTATAAAACAGTGAATAAGATTTACAGGATTGAAAACAGGAACTTAAGTACTTCCAGTCTAACAAGCTCTGTAAACTCATACCAATAATCCTAAATCTTCATTAATAGATATCAGCTTGTCTATTAGCAGTGAGCCAGAAAGGAGATAAATGGAGGGATGGCCTAAAGGACGACTCCTTTTTAAGTGGAGATGCATGCAAGGACACAGATACCAATGTAGATGGTCCTAGCTCATCCTGGCACTGCAGTAATGTTGAGATTTTTAACCTGTAGTCCAAGTTCAGGACCTGTAAGGGAATTCTGAAAGGCAATCAAGAAACACAAGCCAACATGTGTCCCCTTCGATCCATTCCTCTCACCGTTGCAGTTATCCTTGGAGCACCAAAACCAAGCTGTTCCCTGTAAGATTGCATGTTACTGAATGTCACTGGTATCCACTTCTAGGAGGATCTCTGCTATGCAGTTGATGATGCTTATCCATACCTAGTTTTCCATCAAAGGGAAAGACATTGGGAAGGCACCACAGCTGAGAGGGATGATGCAGGGCCTGCTGGAAATGCTCCCCTGCCATAATAAAAGTTTCAGGGAAGAAATGGTTGCAGCTCTGAGGATTAAGCAACAATCTTACAGAGTGAAGGAAGGGAAGGTGGGGATGAGAGCTGGTGGGCAAGTGCCTGGAGAAGGCAATGAGGAGGAAAGAGAGGGCAGGTGTTAGCACAGGACAGAAACACAGGAGCTATTAGAATATATCCAGTCCCAGAAGTGAGACAAGAGACCAGGACTTCCGAGTGCCTCTACAGCTGTGTCATTAAATCACTGGCAAAACATGTCATGCATATTTCCATTATTACAGCCATTTTTATTACATCAAGGCTGGACAGTATTAATTCTGGCATTTCCTAAAGACTGAACATTTGGCCTTAAAATCACAATACTCTGCTAATGTCCTTCTTTGGGATATAACAGACAATTTTGTACCCTCAGTCTCAGTCTTTTACCAGAACCTCACAGCTGCAATGAAATGCTGTAGTATATCTATATAAAGGTATATATCTATACACCTTTAAAGAAAAACATAGATATACATAACCTGTGCTGAGAATCAAAGTTCTTTCTACTTTGCTCATTATTCCTTGTTATTTTCTTCACTTTCTAACCAAAGTTATATTTATCAGCCTCAAAGATTCTGGAAGCTGGGTCTGTTTCAAGCTACCTTCTGAGGCTATCTAAAACCACATAAAGCAGGAAATGTTTATGTTGCTTGCAATAGCAAAAACACATTTATTGTGGTCTATAGCTTGGAGAGTATCATGGGACTATGATTTACGGCTTGATTACATCAGGGGATGAGGATTCAGTGATGCCATGTTGCCGAGCAAGTAGCTAATCCATCCAGAGGACTTCCTTTTCCAGGTTCCACTATGCCAAAAAACTATATATATAAAAGATAATGCACGTAATTCCTTCCTTACCCTCCAAGACAGCCAACACTTATTGTCTTCTGTTTTCTGGGGTTTCTTGCTTTTATAGCTTTACATTTTATTTCCTTTTGTTATATAATTTTCTACCTTGCCAAGATATTAGAGGGAGAGAATAAAAAAAAAAAATCCCCCACTAATTAAACATTTCGATGTTCTGGAAAAACAGAGCGTACTTTCTCAGCAATGTTAAACTTTGGGCTTTTAATACTGACAACTCATATACAGTTTCCTAGAATGTCACTAACTGGTCATGTTGACAACAAGCTCTCCTAAAGGACTGTCATGGTTTAACCCCAGCCGGCAACTAAGCACCACACAGCCGCTCACTCACTCCCCCCACAATAGGATGGGGAAGAGAACTCACAGGGTAAAAGTGTGAAAACTCATGGGTTGAGATAAAGACAGTTTAACAGGTAAAGAAAAAGCCACGCATGCAAGCAAAGCAAAACAAGGAATTCATTCACTACTTCCCATCGGCAGGCAGGTGTTCAGCCATCTCCAGGAAAACAGGGCTCCATCATGCGTAACAAACACCATCACTCCGAACGTCCCTCACTTCCTTCTTCTTTCCCCGCCTGTATATTGCTGAGCACAACATCATATGGTAGGAAATATCCCTTTGGTCAGTTGGGGTCAGCTGTCCCAGCTGTGTGCCCTCCCAACCTGCCAACCCGTGTGCACTCCCAGCCTGCTTGATGATGGAGTGGTGTGAGAAGCAGAAAAAGCCTTGACTCTGTGCCAGTGCTGCTCAGCAATAACGAAAACATCTCTATATTATCAGCACTGTTTTCAGCAGAAATCCAAAACATAGCCCCATACTAGCTACTATGAAGAAAATTAACTCTATCCCAGCCAAAACCAGCACAAGGACCAACCTAGAAGATGCTTCTCATTTTCCATTAACTCTACCCTACATATTAACTTGCATCAGGAAACCCAGATGTGCTTGTTCCTTCATGCAGGTTTTGCTTCATCTGTCTTCAAGAAATTAATTCTTCATGTACAAATCTTTATAACTGAATTTTAAATATAAAAGTTGAGGAAAAGTGAACACAAGATGTACTGTAATCCAAAAGGATTTTGTCGTGTGGATGTGGCCTGCTCACGTATTTGCTTTGTTCCTTACTGCTGAACCACATGCAGGAGAATGTCATCTGGCAGATATTCTTATTAAATACAAACTTCAAGAGGAATACAGTGTAAATGATGAAGATGATACTAATTTTTTTCACCTTCTTCTCAGAAAAGACCATTAATATAGATGAGAGCCTGTGCCAGGAGGGAGAACTACAGTAATACGTAGCAAAGAGCAGTGGCCAGGTCAACACACGTCTGTCTCAGCAAGCTCCCAAGCATCTGGCTCCTGAGCAGGAACCCCAAGCTACATCAGGTGTCAAAATGCCCCACATGAGGTGTTCAACACCTCTGAATGGGAGCACCCTGGTGGGGAGCTGCATTTAGGAGTCTGAAGGCAATACTGAAAAGGGAACTGCACCTTCATCCCCTCGAATTCAAACCAAGGCTCTTGTCCCATGGTTGTCTCACATGGCTGCATGGTCAAGCAGCAAAACAGGGCAGGGCACACCATTTTCTTTTCGAACTCAGCAGTACTAATCTTTTGCTTACTAACCTAGTGACTGGAACACTTGATCACTTGATCTGGATACAAGACCCTCAAGTCTTACAAATCGTTCAACCTGAGATAATCAGACCCAAATCGTCCACTTGGCAGAGGAATAGCTCATCTTCAGGCTGCAAGAGGCTGACGAGAAAGTGAAGGGAAAGACAATTCCCAGCCTTCCTTCTGAGGATCTTCTGCATAAAAATCAAATAAAATATAAAAACTACTTATGTGAGATGTGTGGATAATTGTGTGTGTTTTCATCTACCTGTGAAAGACATATAATATTTATGCATGTAAATACACACACACCTATAGGTATTCATAGTACTGGAGAAAGATCAACTAGGATAATGTATTAACACAACAATACAAGCACAAGCCTGGGAGATAGGAAACTTAGGTTTCCCTCCAAGAACAATTCAAGTAGAAGAAACAAAGGCCCTAGGAATTGTTTTTGAATATGATACCTGATTGCACAAGATGTGCAAGTGTTATTAATTCTAGTCACATGAGTAGTGTGTGAGTAGTTCCGTTAAAGATAATCGTTATCTTTGCTAAATCAGAACCTGTGGCAATAATTAATGCATTATGATTTGAATTGAAAAAAACCTGAAGAAATGCTATCTCATATTAATTGTGATGTTGTGATAACATAAGAATAACTTCAAAAGACTTTTTAAAGAGCTTCGAAGAATTGCACATTTACTAGATTTTATATGCAGAAATTCCCACAGTGTTTTAAACCAATTTTAGCTAAAAGCTAGTAAAAGTGAGATTTCTTTCCATCCTGATAATGAAGTGATGTAAAAATATTTTAAGTTTATTTACCAAGATTTTGCTGAAAAACGTGGAAATCGCTGTCAAGTGTAAATGAAAGGGAAAAAAACGTAGTATATTAAAAGTAAGGCAATGAAATACATTGATTACGCTGTAGGTACTCCGGCTGAGAGACATTAACTCTTTCAGAGAATCTGTCATCAGAACAGAATATGCCATTAGTTATCACTATTTTATTATTTTATTTTTAGTTAGATGTAGACTCCTTCCAGCAAGCTGTGGTGACATAGAAACTCCTGTCTTTATCTGATCTTGAAGTATTACGACAGTTTACTATCTAGCATCTCTATAGGCAAACTATCCTATCATTGACTTCAGTAGCGTCCAACTAATAAATTGGTCTGAAGAAATTAATGAGATGATTAAAAATCTGAGCCTATCCCTCTGTTCTACTCTAATGCAGATTAAAAGCACAATGTCAATGCTCGGTGCTGATTCACATCACATGAAATTTTCATAGTACAAACATTCATGAACTTTTTTTTTCAAACTGCACTCCTAGAAGAAAGAATAAAAACCTAAAAGTGACTCAGAGGAAACACGGTGGCACTCACTACACTCTGATAGAGACAAGACAGAATATTTAACAAACTGTTCTGTAAGCAGTAGAGTTAATAAAGCCTAGTTTATTAAGGATTTATGGCTTTCCTCACCACAGCAACCACAACTTTACTCCACAGCCTCCAGGAAAACTACCAGGCAAGAGAGCAGGGCTAGGGCTAGGGCTGGGACTAGGGCTCCCTGCCATGCGCTCATTGACTGCTGTGACCAGCAGAATTTAAAACAGCTGAGTCCTGCCTGCCTTCCCCACAGCAGGCACAAGCTTGGATTTCACTGATTTTCAGAGTAGCATAATGGTTTTTCAATCTCCTACCTCTCTGTTAAGCCTGACTGAAATTTGCCAATAAGTTGCAATGTTATGGAGGGTAGCTAAGAGAAGGCAAGTGGCTACAAACATGAAAATTTGATGCTGTTTCCTTTGGAAACCAAGCTGGTTGTTTTATTTTCTTTGCATTTGAGGTTATATGAGTCACACTTTCTCAGTTTTCACAGTTCATGTGACTCCATTTCTCACTAGCTAACAGAAATATTTTCATCATCCTTACATTTACTTATGAAGAAACCCCCAATTTATTATATATTACCTTTTAATACTGATGTAGCTCCATTTTAATCATCATCAGCTTTTCTTTCATGTCCTCTCCAGGAAGAGGTTGTAGACAGTCCAACACTTGGTGGAGTGATTTAACAGTACAAGGTGGGTGAAGAGTAGGGTTGGTAAATGTTAAAACTGTTTTATAACATTTTATAACCAGACTGGATGTTCCAGATCACCATATATTTCAACTGAGATTCTGTGTAATTCATTAATAGGTACCATTGGAGGAGAGAACTTTAAAAATCGATTTCTAAAAGCATAACACTCCTGAATCTAAGCTTTACTCTAGTTACCTGATAAAACCTACTGAAGAACTGTGATAAAATTGGTTTGAACGAATATTCAGTTAACAAATCCAGCAAGTCTATGTAAAAGCATGGGATATAAAAGACATTTGCTTAGATGAAGTAATAGTGACTGGGAAGCATCACAATCTAGAATTGACCTTGGTAAAGCAGACAGGCTATACCTCCATATGTAACCAATCTGGAGCAGAGCAGCCCAGCAGTCCTCCAAACTTAAATTATCATCTGATTCTAACAAGTGAGACACTTTGAGCCTTAAACTAGAGTCCTACAGAAGCACTTTGAAAAGGTTTTTCCAAGTGTGGACAGTGAATTACAGAACTGGAAAATGATGAAATTATACATCTTTGACCTGTTGTTCATTGTATGCTTTGGACTGAAAGTGGTTTGCTTACCAAAGAAATGCAGCTGACCTAAGTTTCCACTGCTGTACACTCAGTACAAAACTAGAGTTATGGATAGATAGCACTAAGCATTCACTTTGCCCATGCAGAAATACATTTCTAAGATAGAAGGCACCTGTTGATAGGTTAGATTTATCTCGGACCAGTGCCTGTGTAATGGGAGAAGGACACAACACATTGCTTTTTGCAGCCCATAATAGGGAGTCTGTCCATCGCACCTGGGTAAACACAGGTCTTTTTCCTCCTTTCCTATTATATTAGCTTGCATCTTCCCTCAGTAAGAAAAGCCTGAGGTTGGCAGTGCAAGAGATGGTTGAGAGCTCAGGAACTTTTATTCAGTCTCCTGTCAGAATTTAAAACTCCACAGAAAGTGCTTTCAGCCGAGGTCTGTCGTGCAGGGGAGCACCAGGAGGAGATGCATGAGGAACAAGTACTGGGCTGGTACACCTTTGGGGTTGCAAGATCTGCTGTGTGCAGAACCACCTCCTTTTACTGGCTTTGGATCTGGCTCCTACATGCTTCGGGTGATGGTCTGTAGCTTTGGCATTAGAATAGTAAACATTCAGTCTCCATTAACACAATCTGTGCCACAAATAATTTTTGCCTTCTTTATGCTAAGTTGTCACTTTTCCAGGCTGAAGATCTCTCACCTCAAACAGGAGCTTTTCCAGAACTTTGATTAACCTTACCACTCTTGTCTAAAGATTTTCCAGTTCTCATTTATCCTTTCTGTTATTATAGGACCAGAACTACATGCTCTAATCCGGGTGTGGATGATCCAGAGATTTAGACTGTGGCACAATGTTCCTATCTGATCCACTCTCTTTCTTTTCTTAAGAATTTCTAATATTTACTTTGCCTCCTTCCCCACTACTGAGCTGATCTGTACATGAGCTACTTACCATAACACCAAACCCTTGCTCCTGAGTGACAGCAGTCAGTTCAGGTACAGCATTTCACCAATCCTGCAGCTAAAACATAACAAGAAAATCAAAATCCCCACTGACACAGCAAGAGCAAGCCAGAAAGCTTCTTTTCTTTCTGATTTCAAAATGAGACAGAATTTGTCATGTCCATTCCTTGATTTTACCAGAAGATGGTGGCACAGGGCTCCTTTTCCTACAATCCCTAGAACTTGAGGCTCCATACTTACAGTTCTACCTGCAGAAAGCAGTGTAGCAGAATCACACTAAAAGCTTGGTTTCTTGCAAGCATCTTACTACTCATAACTGGGATACTGAAATGATAACATATTACTAGCAGAATTTGCCCTACAGATCTTCTTCTCTTGGTGTAAAGGAACCTTCTTAAGCAAACAACTTTTAAAGTGACAAGTTCACCAGAGAATAAAAGTTCTCATTTTGGAATGAAGTTGTCTACCCAGAGAAACCTCTTGGCACTACTATTTAAATTTAAACTGATGCCTTACATTATTTATCTTTCTGTTGCAGACACGGCCTTAACATGACTTTAACACTAAGAAAATCCCTTAAGTAGATATTTTGGAATTATGCTTGATGTTTTTTGCTCCCAAAGCCAGATAGAAAGTATTAGGGTTAAACTTTGCAAAGTATTATCATTTGTTGTTATTTAATAGATTAATACTGTTGGCTATAGTGAAGAAACAGAAGGCAGATCAGCTAGCTGAATTAATATATTCAATAAAATGAAGTTTATGATATGATTCCAGCGCTCATATCCCTTTTCTTAAACAAGTCTTTGACACTGTAAGCTTTTGGGATGTTGAGGATTCTGACAGGTCACTGAGATGATTTAATGCAACAGTTGTCCCCCCTGTTTCAAGGGAGGCAAAAGAAGAGTCTGTGTGATTGCCCTTAGCCTCTGCAGCTCACATTCTGGTAGGTTAGCACAATCCCGTTTCCATCAATGGCTTACATTAACATGCCTCCACAAGACACTTTGGTATTCAGACTGTACCTATATAGGCTTTCTGTCATGACCGCTGCACCATCTTTCCCACCCTGCCAACCTAGAAACGGCTAGAAGGGCTGGAGCATATTTGCCTCTATTTGATGCCTCTTCTCAGTCACCTTTGACACAACTGTGAATACGTCAAGACTGTGACTCACAGCACAATGACAGGCATGGGCATGAGGTAGTAATCGTTGGCTGGGGCAACTGGGGCCCAAGATGTCTTAAAATTTCATCCATAAGATTTACCAGAGGAATAGAGCTCAGACTTGAAAGATAGAAGATACAGGAACAGAAAATAAATTCAAGTTGTACATTGAATATGCAAGATACGGTATGGCTTTTTTGGTGGCTAAAGAATCTGCATTTGTGTGAACAGCAAATCTAAATAAGGTCTAGGCATATGCTGTCTTTTGCATTCATTTGCATTTTAGGACCTACTTTTCATTACATCTTTCATCTCCTCTGTGCACAGAGGTTTTCTCTTGCTCTGAGATTCTTTCCTGGCTGCAACCAAAGTTCTTAAGAGGACTACAACACTTACTTAGCGAACTACCTTATTCTATGTTGTGTTTTCCTTTCAAACATTTTCCTTCAGCAGACCATCTTCCACGTGGTCTGTGTTTCTTACATGAGACATAGTAAAAAATGTAGCAACTTTTCCTTGATAAGCTATTTGCAGAAGCCAGGCAAAGGCTTCTTCAGACCTTCCATATGAGCGTCACATTGATGTTAACAGAAGTTTTCCAGCGACAAAGGATACGTTCTTGTTTAGTAAGGTAATAAATCATAAGTATTTTATTTCCAAATGGCTTATGGAAAAGAAACTGAATGCAATCAAATATAAGTGAAATAAAAACTCATTTGTGTAAATCAGGCTAGTTCACTTGTAATAAATTCATCTCCAGGGGTATGATTGAACTGAAAAGCTACTTTCGTCATAGAAATTCACTTTTACAAGAAGCCAGCAAAGTCATTTGCAGCAACATCAGTGCTGAGCTGAGTTTGTCATACTCAAGGACATTGACATGAAATGAATGAATTGTATCATTTTCTTTAAAACTGTTAGTCTGAGGAAAGCACAATTACCAACTTATTTAAAAATAGGTTCTTGGTTAAACCTGGGACTGGGAATTTACAAAGGATATTTCCAGATCAGTCTTTGCTGGCTAATAGTTTATAGGGAATGTATGATATCACCATTGCATACATGTGCTCAGTTTAAATCTAATGAAAGCAGCCCTGTGTGGGTAAGGGCAGAGGTGTCCTACCCAACAGGGAATGTTGGATGGATGAGTATGGTTAGGAGGATGAGTCACAGGACTAGGAGATACATAGCCCATGGTGGTCTTCATGCTCCTTTCCCTCCTGTGAATTTGCACTCATCCTAGCTCCCACTGCAGTGAATAGTTTTCATTGAAATATTTGCATTTAAAAATGCTCGTGTTTCTCTTCCACTTTTTTCTGCTGGGAAACTCTAGTACCTCTGTGCTTTGGAGACAAGACATGAATGCTGCATTAGGGAGTAACACTGCTATGAGCATTTTTTTTATATATACCTCCAAAAGATGCTTAGAGACATGTCAAAGACAAGCTGAGTTGTGAGGCACTGAGAGTGCCTTGTAGCTGCCACACAGGCACTCCTGGTTCTCAGAATCCACAGTCAAAAACCACCCTGCCCAGGAACTATCATAATCAACTGGGGAAAAGCCCACTGCTTTTGTTGTGCTGAATCTATTGAAACAATCAGAATAGGGTTGGCTTACATCTGGGTGAATTCCCATTTCCTTGAAATAGTAGCAGCCATCAAGGGCTGAACAGATGACATAGCTGTGGGGAGAGGGCTGGTGTGCCCATTCAAGGGTGAGTTCTCCAGGTACCAAGGTTGGAGCTCAAATTGCATAGCTGGGAATAAGAAAGGGAAGTCCAAAATACTGGTAGCATCTGAATAGCAAGGTTTATGTGAGCAACTGGTGTTTCTGTGATTCTGATTGCTTTGTGCCTTTTGGCATTGAGTCAGTTCCTTTCCTTACTGATGAAAGGTAAAATGCATTGAACACATACTGCATTAGCCCTGAAATCCCACTGCTTCATGGTTTGTGACAACATACTACATGGACTCTGCCATGGGGCAAAGCAAACAGAGCTTTACTGACAGAAGCTATCCCATCAGCAGACAGAGTCCCAGTGAACCATAAATGAGGTCAGATAGAACAAACTTACTGCCTGCCACATGGCTCAGAGGTTGCCAAGAGAAGTTTGGCACTCAGATCTGCTGGGGCATAGCAAGGCTGCCCTTCAGGGTCCATCTTCCCTTGCAGGGGTTCTCAGCTGAGATACGCTCTCTTTAGGTAAGTCCTTTTCCTCAGATCTTTCTGTAAGCATATCAGGTCAGGGCTAACAGACCCATAGCAGGTCTTTTACCTTGGATAGTTATGATAGGGGGTCACATACTCCACTGTAAGCTGTATTGTCCCCTTCTGCTGACTGTTGCTGCAGGAAGTCAAGTGGACAACACTTCATAGGGTATAAAGAAGCTCTAGTTCTCTTTCAGGGCTTAGTTTGGATCCAGCTGTCCCATAGTCTGAGAGAATGCATGTGTGGGATTAGCCTATCCTAATCAGATCTGGTTTTGTTGTAGCGGAAGATTGAAGGGTGTTAATAAAATCACCTACAGATGAATGAAAGACACCATAAAATACATGTGTTTACCGCAGACAAAATGAATACACAGTACGTAAATGACTTTTTTAGCTTATGTCTATCAGAATCCTTCCCTTCCGTCTCTACCATTAATACAACTAGATAGCATGAAGAGGTACATTCCCTATCACACACTAAGACAGACAAAAGCAACATGGACAAATGATGACAGGCAGACCAACACAATTTTCCTGGAATTAGGACAAAATGCCCCCTGTCTCCACAAAAACCCTGCAGAATTGTCCAGTTCTTAAAGAACATCATCAGGACTATGTTGAGAGTAACATCAGCCAGGTATATTTAGCCCCCTGCTCTATGGATCTCCATACTGCGAACTATAGGCATTGTTGTGCCTTCCATGCATGTATGGCACAATACTTTTTTTTTTCCCATTCTCTCCACATCCCCCCCTTCCAGAGAGATTTGGGACAATCCCTCTTCCCACTCCAGGTCCCTGCCACAGCTCAGACCAACCTGCTGGTCTGGAGCGTGAAGTTCCTGAACCAGAGGACAACTGTGGTGATGCCTCACATCCTAGTAGATACCTCCCAAGCCCATCCAGCATTCAACGGTGCCCTGTTTGATACTTTTGCCAGGAGCAGTCACTCCTCACACTCCAGTGTGAAAGCTCCTAGTGTAGCTCCCCTCCTTCAGTTCCTTGCCTCCACTCTCAAAAGCAAAGGCCTGGGAGGTAGATGGGGCAGGAAGTTGCTCCATTTGTTATTTCCCGAAGCCTCTGCTTTGTCGTAGCAACCGTGAGATTTTTCCTAACCTCTTTCCCTTTAGCAATAGGCCAAGAACCTGTTTTTCTGCCACCCCACTCTGATAAAAATCTCACCATCCTACCTTCTAATCAGTACTGGTGCACCGATTTATCAGGGTGGGATCTCACTGGAGCTGCTCCAGCTCTTGCTGAGTTCATATAGCCACCTCAGAGCAGGCTGCCTCGCACCACAGCAAGTTATCGTTGATCTCAACTCTGTAAAAGCCGCTGCTTCACACAGAGGTGCAGTATCTCCCAGTCCACTGAGTGATGATATCTTGCCCCAGCAGAAGCAATGGCTCAGGGCTTCCACTGAGTTCCTGCTGCTTGGAGCAAAGGGACTCATACAAGGCAGCAGCCTCTAAGCCCCGCTGAGTCAGAAGCATAGTGTGTCCCGTCCCCCCCCCTACCCATGTTACAAGCACTGACAGGTCTCAATAAAGCAGCTCTGTGCAGGGTGGACCAAGTCTGGGAGAACAGGTCAGAGGACCAGAGAGATGTCAGGGGTAGGGAGCTTGTTTGTTGATTTGGGGCTTGCATCACCTTCGCAGTGCTCACAGCACATTGCCAGGATCACTGTAGAAATGAGCAATGTACATTCATAAGCATCATCTTCCCAGTGACAGGGACTAAACCCCACTTGCAAAAATTTTATCCAGGGTCAATATGCAATGGCACGAGTTGAAGCAGTGCAGTGAGAGAGCAGCTGTCAAAGCAGGAGTCAGTCTCTCCTTGAGGCAGCAGCTGCGCAATACATGATTTGTTACAGACTTCAGCAAGCCTGAGCAGTGGGCCCCAGTGCTCCGCTGCAGTAAGAGTGGGTGATCTGCAGATCCACAACAGCAAGAGAGTGTTTATGTATTTCTTGAAAACAGGTTTTAACCAAGTAGGCACATAAGGAGAGAATGCAAAGAATCACCATCTCCATATGAGAAAAGCTGGACTCATTTAACAGCCTTTAAAACATATTTTTCAGACATCCTGCTATGTTAATAAAAGTGACTGAAAGTTTTCATTGATTTTAAAAGATTTATAACAGGATAGGAAGAGACTGGAGACACTGAGAGTCAGTCCTTAAGTGATTGATTTAAATGACAATGCTTATTTTATTCATCAGCCATAGCAATAATTTTTGGATGACTTTGTAGCAGGACAATTTTTTGAGAGTTTATGCCTAATGTCACCGTCTCTCAAAGTTTTTTGCTGACCCTGTGGACTGCAAAAAGACACTTACAGTGAGTGCTACAGCAGAATAAGTCTATTGTCTCAGGGATTTTCTCTTTTTTGTCAATGTTTTTTTAAGACGGCCTAGGCAAAGAGTTGGAACATGTGAGAAATAACAGGTTGGTTGAGGGTAAACAACAACAACCTAGGCAGCAAAGAGCTATGTAAGGAAGAAAGGACTCTGTAGGGACTGGCTCAGGTGAACACTGATCATCAGCAAGTCCCAGAAAAGACATAAGAGAATTGCAGGGGACTTGTTACCTGTTGGGATAAAGCTTTTGGTGAGTAATGCAGAACCGAAAGCAGTCTGGACAAAACCGCTTAGCAGAGAGAACACACTTGTAAAAACAGCAGCAGACTTTACAAAAAACAGTCTTCCAAGGAAAATTTGGAAAATGTGTTAATAACTTGAATTACTCAACTGGGGAAAATGTTACATTTTAAAATGGTTGCTCGGGGGTTTTTTACAATTTTTTGCTTATTAGTTTGATAAGGAAATTCCTCATTTACTTCTGAATATCCCTCAATCAGAGAGTAGTAAGTAGCACTAACTAGCCCACATGTGTGAACACTGTAGCTATTATAACTCATGCCAAAAATCAGCATGCCCAATAACTCAGCAACTACTTCTTAGTAGGATTGACAATTTTCCCCATGAAAAGTGTAGTGCCGGTTGCTTTGTCAGAAATCAATATAATGAAGGGCCTGTTGAATTTGATGGTCACAGAAGGATGGAGACCTCTGGTAAGGATAATGGCTGTGGCTCCTGCAGCCTCAGTTCCAGCCTCATCAACTTCCAGCAGGGCCTTGTGAATTGCCTGCAGGGAAAAGGAGCAAACATTGTGGTTTATATATTATATATGGGTGAAGATACACCCTCTTCTTATGGAATATTTAGGAGAAGAAAGGAGTGATAAAACCCAGTGGACCAAACTTTTTTTGTATGGTAAATCTCCAACAGCCTGCAACAGGAGTGTTTTCCATGTCAGGACTGAACAAGGAGGGCCAAAAATAAAAATGGACACACTGTGGGTACAATCTCACCAGTGCTGAGTAGAGGGGGATAACAGTCCACGCACTAGCTGGTTTATTTTCTTAGATGTTTTGGACTTCCACTAACAACACTTTCTCTGTTATTCCAAGGTTAATGGAAGACTGCTATTTAAATGCTAATGTAGGGGCAGTATTTGGCATCTTTGCCACACTAAGTCGTAGCTTCAACTGACATGGTAAAATTCTGCTACTGCAAACTGGAGGTTTCCTGGAAACTTTGAGAATATTAAAAAATTAGGTACTAATCAACACAAATATCATAACATACTCCTCATTTATAATTTACCTGACACAATCACATGTAAACAACCATATTCCAGTGTCAAGAAATCATTTAAAATCTTGCCCAACTTTTCCATGTACTTAATATTCAGCCTTTTAATAGCAATATTAAAATAATACAAAGGCGGTACAGCAGATCCTCTCTGTAGAAAAGCACAATTATGAAGCAAGCCCCCACATGTCATTACAAGTTTTACGTATAACTTCAGCAGGACAAGGAGGGAAAGCAAGTCTTTAAAAACCCTATATATAATTGATCAGAGCAACCAACCACCGCTCCATCACCAGCTCTGTCTGTTCACTTACTTGTGAAACCTGAAGATTACGGCTGCCACTAATTCCAGACAGATCAGCATTACTAGAGAATACTTCAGTAATCCCCATTTCCTTGAACAGGTTTTTAACATCATAAGACCCAGTAATAGAAACCTTTGGTAAGTGCAGATCTAATCTCCTGTTGAACAAAGAAAACGAAACAGCAGTGAAGCATTGCAGCCTTGTTTCGGGCAGCAGGCTGGATAGTATGTAATTCAGTGACACTTGAAAACGTTTTTTTGATTGCTAATTTGTTTGATGGTAGCACTTGTATTCCTGAGCAATTCTGTCATCCAGAGACACACCATCTTCTTGTACCTACATTCTCTCTTTGATTTTGGAAAAAGAAACTAATTTCTTCATTGCCACTCTTTCATCCCAGTGCCACATACACAGCTAGCAGGGTTTTGTAGCTAGAGGTCTACAGAAAGTAAGCAGACCAACTGTGGAAAGGCTAAAGGAAGGGAAAAGGAGGATAAAATCTAAGACACAGTGAAGAACATTAATTATGTTAGCACCATGAAAGAAGAGGTATGGTAGCCAGAAGGTAGCCAAGCAAGTCTTGAGGCAGTTGTTACAGTGCTGTGTCCCCTTCTGTCAGGTCAAAGAGCCTGCAGCTGCTTATTGATTATGCTCTGCTCTGACTTGTCTTGGGAATAGCTTAAAACCCCACTTTATGAAATCAGGACATTATATCCAGGAGGAGGCAATCTGAAATTAATTCTTTCTCTTAAAAATAATAATCTGTCCTCAAATATAGTGATCCATCTACGTAGAGTTACCTGGTCACAAGTTTCTTATCCCATTTACAAACAGTTTCCTTGGAGAGAGCATCTTCCACTTGCTTCATCTTTCCATCGTCAGGCAAAATGAGCAATGCTCGTGCAGTGCCCTGGTAAGGCAGCTCTACCACCTCGCAAGAGAGATCCTGGTCATAGTAACTGTCATAGTCACTGTCATGCTGCATCATGTTGACTCTTACAGATGCATTTGTGTTCACAAAAAAATCATCCTCATATGTACGCAAAGGATCAAAAGACTTTTCCCAGGCAGCTAATGGGGGAAAGAGAAGATGTTGCACTCAAACATGTGAAGATCATAAAAAATGGCTGATATAAATGAGACCAACTTAAATGTTAGGATGCTGGAGGGCTGTTTATGGGAGAAGAGGATCCCTAAAGCACTTCAACCTCCTGCATAACACACAATAAAGCATTTTAGCTGTGCAGTAGAAGTTCAGCATAGTTAGTGTGAGTAAGTCCTGCCTTGCTGAGAAACAACCAAAGATTGATGAGGACCAACTGAGAGAGTCTTGCTTCTATTGTATTCCCTACAATTTTTGTTTTGCATCAAAATCGTCTATTGGAATATTATGTTAAATATCTTACCTTTAAAATAAATGTAGTTAACAAGAACCAATATGGTACTTGGATCAAGATGACCAATTAATTCAGGAATTTTCCCCTTGGTTTTCTCCTTTACATATTTATTGATTTGCTTCTTAGCTTCTTCTGGTTTATGGAAATTGCTAGAAAAAAATTCTGCATCATAAAATTGTTTGGTATTTCGTAAAAATGTCTCCTGTGGTTCATACCCAATAGCTGTAAAAAGGGCATTCCCTATGTTTAATATGATGTTAACATCAGTACAGTTCAGTACTGCTAAAACTTTATGAAAACTTTCATGTATATCATGTATGCGAGTCTCAGTCAGACCATCAAAGCCCAATCCTTCAAAAATCTGAGACAAGGTGGTTGACTTAGCACCAACAGCCAGCATGGCAAAGGCAGTGGAGATGCTCATGGGAGAAAAGAAAACATTTTTATCAGTTTCTTTTAATATAGCCCGCTTGTAAAATCTAAATACAAAGTCTGCATAGTTAGAGCCTTTCATGTCACAGTTATGTGTTAATAAATTTTCTGTTCCATCGTGCAGATTTGTATTGACTTCATGGCAAACATCTTCATGGTGGCAATGGGTTATGACACAAAGAACAGCAAGGAAACACAGGCACAGGAGATACTTCATCTTCTTTTCAATTATTCTGTCAGAAAATAAACAGTCGTTAGATGAGCAGATGGTAATGATGAGCTTGCTAGTAAGAAATAATGAATAGTTTGTTTGCATAAACATTATATAGTGCAACTCTGAAGATCTAATGTACATAGGGTATTTAAAGGGCCCATGGACACAATGTCAAATGTCATTAATAAATTCAACCAAATTATAAATTAAACTGTCAGGCATAATAAAACCATAATATTCCATTGTAACTGCCCTGAAAACACAATTATCTTCTTCATTGGCAATGAAAATATAGAGCCAAAGTCCGTAATAATCTCTATTAACAATGATATTATCTTCCCTGGATCATTGTCTCCTATAGGGTACATCTAAACAAACAAGTTACCATGAGGTAAGACAGGGTGTGGGTTTCAAAGACATCAAATACTGCACAGTACCTGCCCAAATGCAGTTTGGTAAGTGTGAGGAGATGTGAGGCAGCTCACTTCTCACTGGAAGTGGGATAACTTACCTCATTTTCATCAGGGCAGCAGCACACAGACAGATGGCTATCATGGACTATCCGGTGCTTGTTAAATTCACACCCCTGTTTACTTCATGGTTACTTACTCACATGGCCAGTCATTGGCCACAGCTGGTAAGTGATGGATGAAAGTCATCTACATAAACTTCAAGGCAAAATTCAAGGCAAAAGCCTGGAGCATCCTGTGCCATAGCAGCAGGGCACTGAGAAGTGGGCATAAAGACACGTGGGAAGCAACAGATTTGCACCAGATAATGAGGAGCATGTTTGGAACAAAGGGACCCTCCTTTTGGGGGGCTGCATCAAGTGTTTGTAACTTGTTAAATGGTGGTTCGCCCTTCACCATGGGTTAACCTGCATGGAATATGTGGCTCCCTCTAGAGACACAGGAAGGACCTGGGTCCAAGATGAAAAGAGGAACACAGATCCCATTTGGAAATCAAAGAACGCTCAGATCAATCCCCTTGGAGATGACAAGTTTCTTCGTTATGCTTGTTGTCCCAATGCTGACATGATATACTTCACATGAGCCTCCTGTCCTCCATAGGAACTGGAACAAGTCTGTAGTTTACTGAATTCAGTTCCCTGCTATTCTGGGGAGGCATCTCATATAAACCCTCTTCAGAAATGTAACAAGCTATCTATGAAAATAAGCTTTTTGCCCTCGCAGCTTCTACATGAAAACATTTCTAGAACTTTTTTACTGTTATGGCTCCTCTTATTCTGGTTTCCAGCCAACACAGCCTGTTTGTATCCTTCTCTTCCAGGGATGCATTTTCCCATGTCCTGCCAAGGTGAAGTTGTCTTGGTCCCATACTCATTCCCAGATGCGAAAGATGACTGTATCTACTATCTAAACAAGATTTAGATAGAGTTTCTGAGGGCAGCCCAAGTTCCAGGATTCTTGGTGATTAACCAGTTGCTTTACTATTTTATTGGTATGGTGGTCTTCCTTGTTTTTATAGCAAACGTATACACTAGCTGTGTGTTCTCATATTTGCTAGGATCTGAGTATGCTGAGTATGTCTGAGAGCAGACAGTGACCACTGCAGTAACCTGCAGTAAGAAATGTTAATGCTAAATTTTAATTTCCTTAAACCAAAAGATAGAGTATGGCCCTAGATGGGAATATGATTCAACTATTTACATCTCTTTTAAGCAGAACTCTCCCTCTTCCTCCCAGCCAAAAAAAAGCCCCTTATGTACTGCAGACAAATGAAGTAATTGTGTAGCACAGAGGGTGTTTCAAAAGTACTTGCTGTTGAACATTTCATAGACAGTTTTTCTCTTGTTATTTGAGATATTGCACACTTGAGTGAAAAAGAGGATAATTTTTGTCTGTCCATGACCACTTCCTGTGTCCAAACAGAGCTTAGCCTAAATTTCAAAGAATTTCTGAAGCAAAGAGTATGGTTTTTCTGCAACAAGCTTATATCAGGCATGGCTCTGTTTTTAACTTCTACTATAACAGATCAGTTAAAAAACTTCTCTTAGTATCACAGCTCTCCACAGAAATATTAAAGAAGTACTTCTACCAGAAGCTGGAAAACACTGAATATTGTCATCAAGTTTTTCCCCGTACACTCTTTCCTTTAGAGATGTTAATCACATTAATTTCAACATTTTGAAATTAGAAAATTTCACCCACAAATATTTTTTTGTTACTATTTCAAAGCTGAAGAAACTGGAAAGGCTTTATTAAATCTGGGCTGTATTTTTTATATGCAAATTGGAAATTCAGCAAATAATTTTCTGCCAAACCACAGATTAGTTTGTCTATGAGAATAAAAGGGGTAATTAAATTTAAATTGTGGCCTTCCACCCACCCCATACACTCACCCCAGTCCTAATTAGAGAGCATGGCCTTAGCAATTCAATGGTTGTTTTATACATTAAGTCACCAGAAGACTTTATAAATTGGACCTGGTTGTTCAGTCACTAGTGGGATTATGCTGATTTCGAGTCACTGTGAAGGCTGTTTCCAACCTAAAAGGTGATTTCATCAGTATTCTGCCTTAACAGCTACTTAATAAGTTCCCATGACTTCAAAAGTTATTTTATTCCAATTTCAGGCTAAGCATATTCCCCCAGAACAGCAGGTCCCACTGGTCCCTTGCATGTTTGGTTGATTAATATTTCATGGCAACATCCTCACACAACCAATTCAGAAGCAGACAAATGAAACTAACCTAACATGAAAATTCCACTGACTGCAGAAAGCATCATTTGCAAGTCTCTAAGAAAAATGCGTGTGCAGTACTTACAAAATCAGAAGCCCTGCTGCATTCAGCTAACCATGCTGTTCACCACACTGTTACTTATACTGCTACATCATGTTCTGCTTAATTTCCACTGTTAAACATTAAACAGACCTGATAAAAATTAGAGCCAACCAAAAAAAGGGAGGAAACCGAGCAAATATTGATGAAATAGGGTTTCCAACGATTATCTCTGCCATTCAGCCAATGGAGCTGACAATCTTCAGCCATTTGAATAGTAGCTGCAACTTTCAGTCTGTTGCCTCTGACCATGTGGAGGAGTGTAGCACAAACGTTGTGTAATTAGGACCCTACCAGAAACCAGGAGGTTGTGCCTGGAACCACTGGAAACAGATGCTAACTCTTGGTGCCAGAAGTCAGACTTTCTGTGCTGTGCTGAACCACACCTGGAGCTGACAGCCACAAATCACAGCAGCTCAGCGCTCTTCCAAAGTCTGACCAGAGCCAAATCTTCCTCCTGATCTTCAGCCAGAATATGGACTCTGAACTAATTGCCTGTACCTTCTCAATCTGACTGTAATTGCATGCCATTGAGAGGATATGTGATAGACGAGTTTCCCTGAGGAGTTTCCTACTCTGATTGATGTGGTCCCTTCATATATATTAGTTCTGTGTGCATCTGAGTTACTGCCTCGGGTAGGTGGTGGGAATAAAAGTAGCAAGCTGTTTTCTCTACTCCCACACACGCACATACTGCATGTGCGCACCCACTTCTCCTTGTCCCACTCACACAAATTTAAATTGTTGGAATAAAAAAAGTACTGCTTGTTTCTATTAACTTTTTCCAACAGGAATAAAATGCTAGCGGATCAAGCTGACTGAATTTTTCCAGTTAACAACAAAGGGTATGATTGAGCGGTGACATGAAATACATTTCCCCATTTGTGATGACTCTTTTTCCTTTGTACTTGTTTACTCACATGTGTAATTTTGTCATTACAAACATAGATAAACATGAAGACAGAACATAGATAAACCTTGTTGTGACACTCCCCTTCTTTGTTTTCCTCTTTGTTTCTTTTTCCCCTTTTCTTTTCACTTGTTCCTTCTAATTCTGCCTGTAAAAGGTCACAGACACAGAGATTATTTTACTCATCAAAGCCCAGGTGAATGACAGGTCATGGTGGTCAAGGACGAACTGTGTTACAAAATGGTTATAACCCTGTTGTTTCCTTTTTCATTTGTGAGGCCTTGTAATTACTGTTTTGTTTTTAATAATGTTAAGCTACACTTTAACAAGGCATTTCCCTAGCGTTTCATTATAGCAGCAGCAATAAGGTGCTACACCAGCTTTAAACTAAAACGATGAACAGATGGACGCATGCCAGGTATACCACGCACTGCCACGAGCCATTTACGGTCCCACCTCTCTACTGACCACAATTTCAACTCTAAAACTGTGTCATGAAATCACGTTAACCAGATTCATACTGATCAATCATCTACTGAACTAGATCTTGCTTCTCTACTACTTATTTTTAATAGGAATAAAAGTCCAGAATACTGAAATAACCAAACAGATGTGGTTTATTCCTTCTGATAATTAAAACCATGACAAAGTCCACGTTACCCAAGTCTGTTACTGCTGTGTACTTCATGTAGGATAGTATCTATACCACACCCCAACTCACATTTTGACTTCTTTGGAAGAAATAGACCCATATAATATTTCATGCATTTGCCAACATCTTGCAAACAGCTTCCTGCCAGTTTGTTTTATTTTGAACAAATCATTCCAAAGCAGGTTTAAAGAGATCTTAATTAACCAATGGCTGGTATATTCGTTGACAAGAGAACCATTCAACATGTCCAGTGTTTTTGTTACGCTTCTACACCTTAGGTCAGGAAATTATAGTTTTCGTGTCAACTTAGCAACAATAATAGCTGTTCTGGGATTACGGCTCACAGACACACAGGTTACTTCAAATATCAAAAAAATCTTTATCCCTATAGACCTATTATATCATAAGTAACACAAAGATTTGTAAGTGTAAAGTACATAGACCACAAGTATATTGACATAGCAGCAATATGAAGGAAATGGAGTGTGGAATTAAGAAGGCAATGGACATTGCGTTCCCCTCCCTTCCCCCCTCATAGTTTCAGGTTATTTAATAGTCTTTGGGAAGAATCAGGCACTCAGAGTGCAGGGATAATGGTTAAGATTGAAGATGTATGCATGTCTGGTGAACTATGGTTCTTCTAGTCTGGATGAAGTATATAATGAAGAAAGAAGGCCCAATCTGCTCACAGTGGTCATGCCATGCTTTCAATACTTCTTGGAGAATCTCCTCCACTGTCCTGCCAGGAAGGCAAAATTCATTAGTTTAGAAAGGGAATGTGAAATGGGGATGAAATACAGTCTGTATATAGTGACGAGACCATTCATGAGGAGGGGGAAGTTCTGCTCACAGAACTGTTTTTCATTTGAATTAACATCACTAATAATATCACAGAATCACAGAATGGTTGGGGTTGGAAGGGACCTCTGGAGATCATCTTGTCCAACCCCCCTGCCTGAGCAGGTTCACCTAGAGCAGGACACACAGGACTGCATCCAGGCGGGTTTTGAATATTTCCAGACAAGGAGACTCCACAACCTCTCTGGGCAGCCTGTTCCAATGCTCTGTCACCCTTACAGTAAAGAAGTTTTTTCTCATGTTCAGGTGGAACTTCCTGTGTTCCAATTTGTGCCCATTGCCCCTTGTCCTGTCGTTGGGCACCACTGAAAAGAGTCTGGCCCCACCCTCTTGACACCCACCCTTCAGATATTTATAAGCAGTAACAAGATCCCCCCTCAGTCTTCTCTTCTCCAGGCTGAACAGACCCAGGTCTCTCAGCCTTTCCTCATAAGAGAGATGCTCCTGTCCCCTGACCATCTTTGTGGCTCTCCGCTGGACTTGCTCCAGCAATTCCCTGTCCTTCTTGAACTGGGGAGCCCAGAACTGGACACAGTACTCCAGATGTGGCCTCACCAGGGTGGAGTAGAGGGGGAGGATAACCCCCCTCGGCCTGCTGGCCACACTCCTTTTTATGCACCCCAGGATCCCGTTGGCCTTCTTGGCCACAAGGGCACAGTGCTGGCTCATGATCAACTTGCTGTCCACCAGCACTCCCAGGTCCTTCGCAGCAGTGCTACTTTCCAGAAGGTCAACCTCCAACCTATACAGGTGCATGGGGTTGTTCCTCCCCAGGTGCAGGACTTTACACTTGCTTTTGTTGAATTTCCTTTGGTTCCCCTCGGCCCAGCTCTCTAGCCTGTCCAGGTCTCGCTGGATGGCAGCACAGCCTTCTGGTGTATCATCAGCCACTCCTCTCAGTTTGGTATTGTTGGCAGACTTGCTGAGGGTACACTCTATCCCTTTGTCCAGGTCATTGATGAATATATTGAACAGAACTGGACCCAGTACAGACCCCTGGGGAACACTGCTAGTTATGGGCCTCCAACCAGACTCTGCACTGTTGATCATAACCCTCTGAGCTCTGCCATTCAGCCAGTTCTCAATCCACCTCACTGTCCTCTCATCGAAACCACACTTCCTAAGCTTGTCTGTGAGGATGTTACGGGAGACAGTGTCGAAAGACTTGCTGAAGTCAAGGTAAAAAACATCCACTGCTCTCCCTTCATCTATCCAGCCAGTCACGCCATTATAGAGGGCTATCAGGTTTGTCAATCATGATCTCCCCTTGGTGAACCCATGTTGACTACTTCTGATAACCTTCTTTGCCTCTGCATGCCTGGAGATGGCCTCCAGAATGAACTGTTCCATCACCTTTCTGGGGATGGAGGTGAGGCTGAGTGGCCTATAGTTTCCCGGGTCCTCCTTCTTGCCCTTTTTGAAGACTGGAGTGACATAGGCTTTCTTTCAGTCCTGGGGCACCTCTCTTGTCCTCCATGACCTTTCAAAGATGATGGAGCGTGGCTTGGCAAGAACATCTGCCAGCTCCCTCAGCACGCGTGGGTGCATCCCATCGGGGCCCATGGATTTGTGAGGATCCAGTTTGCCTAGGTGATCCCTAACCCAATCCTCCTCAACCAAGGGGAAGTCCTCCTTTCTCCAGATTTTCTCTTTCACCTCTGGGGGCTGGGATGCCTGAGGGCCATCCTTAGCAGTAAAGACTGAAGCAAAGAAGGCATTCAGTAACTCCGCCTTCTCCATATCCTGCGTCACCAGGGCCCCCACCTCGTTCAGCAGCAGTTCAGAGTTTCCCCAGCCTTCCTTTTACTGCTGATGTATTTGAAGAAGCCCTTCTTGTTATCCTGGACATCCCTTGCCAGGTTGAGTTCCAGGTGAGCCTTGGCCTTCCTCGTTGCATCTCTGCATAGCCTGACAATGATATGTATGAATATATATGCATAAATATATATGAACTAAGTAGAAAGCAGGGTCTAGAATTTAAAAAGAAGTATACTATAACAATGGCAATGACCGATAGTTAACACTCATCACCATTTTTCAGTTGGAAAACCAATGCCAGTTACAAATGACCTACTAAAATGCAGCAGGTGTGTTACGTATATGGTGCACCAAGAACAACTATACCTCCTACTGCAGCTTCAGAAGGGTGCAGGTTGGCAGATGTAACACAGGACCTATAGCAGACTTGAGCCCTCCTGAAAAAGGGGCAGAAGAGTAGGCAGGTTGCTCTAACAGAAACTTTTATTTAGACCCCAGAATCTTTCAAAAGAAAGCCTGTTTTTCATTATTTCTGCATGTAACAGCCTCACCATGGAGGTTTTTTTCAGACTTGAGTGTTTCTGTAATACTAATATTAGTAACAAAATAGCTTTCTGAGATTTTCGTATCTGAATGATTTCCAACAGAGGTCTTGTGAAAGAATAGCATGCATTCCATTTCCTTTTCCTTCTAGCCCCACAAATAGTTGACAATATAACCGTGTTGCAATCTCATTAACTATAAAGATCTCCAAGAATATTTTCCATTGCCCAAATACCGTTCAGAATACTGGAATGACTTCAGGGTGGGAGAGACTGCCTGATGAGAGAACCACTGGGTTGAAAATTCAGGATAGATTGCTAGCTCTGTTGAGCAGCTCAGCTTTGACCTTGGGAACATCAATAACGCTGTCTGATGGGATTTAGTTTTCTCATCTGTAAGATAAAAATGACACATCTAATTTCCTCGTTGAGATAAGATGACGTGAAAATAAAAAGTTACTTTCAATGGCCTTTAGCATCATTTCAGTTCTTTAGTGAGTTTAATGAAGACAGGATCTTTTTTTTTATCATTTTGATACCATGGCACCTCCCTCGGTAAGAGTGATACACAATTTGAAAATGTGTGGTCTGCAGGATCCAGCTTTATACAACTTCAAAGTGAAAATGGAAATGTTCCTCATTTGCAAGCTTTCATAAAAAGTCCTCCACACTTTACAGAAAGTGTCTTCTTTCCTGGTGTGCTTAGTACTTGCAACCAAGAGGTGCTAGCTACTTAAGTACATTACAGCATAGGGGGAGGTGATTAAGCACACAAAAATTGCAAGTATTAATAATCTGCAGGCACCACACAACACTACCCAAGCCAACCCTTTTACCAGAATTTTTTTCTTTCATGACTAGAAAATGCAAATATCTGTTGCCAGTACCTACAACACAAGAATATTGTACAGGAAAATAGAGAAGGATAAGATCATTGTGCTCACTAAAAAGTTTTTTTTTCACCTTCCAGTTGACCCAAGCACCGTGCCAGCAGGGATCGTTTCACCTGAACCTCATCATCTATTGCCAGTCCAGTGTTGTGCTTTTAAAATCATACTATTTACCTATGGTAAGGCACCTGATTCCCACTCTGACTGTTTAAACAAAGAAAGTAAGGATGATCATCCTCAGTGGATAGCTATAAGCAGACAGGAAGCTAAGTTTATACAAAGTGAACCTGTGACTGAGCTGGGAAGGGAAGCAGAAACTCCCAAGTCCCAGCCCAATGCTGTGTAACTACTGGCCCATCCTTCTTTCCTAATAGTGTTCTTGCATTAAAGAAAGAAAGAAATTAATCAATTAATTATGGGTTTCCAACAGCAGTATAGTACTTAAAATTGTAATAAATGTGTGTCTATACAACATGAAAATATAGTTAACAAGAACCATCCCAATGAGTAATTCAAGACTTAAGCAACTAACATTATTTTGAAAGCCTTCATTAAAAAGTTCTTCTTCACCTTCCCATTTGGTCCACTGACCCTGCTATCTGGGACCATCTCATCTGAATTGCTTCCCTTACCTCCTCTGTACTCCTGAGTGATACCAAATCAAGTGCCTACCTTTAATCACGCAGCTGACCAAGTAAGGCTGATCAAAGTGTATTGAAGTAAACAGTAATGACATTATTCTCTGACTCAGAAGCTCAACTGCCCAAGCACACAATATGGATTTTGGCTAATGCTCAAAGAAAGGACCCAGAAAGTGGTCTTGCAAGCCACAGAGGCAATTTACCTTGTTTATTACTCCTTGTCATTCTCTCTACTCATACAGAACAGCTCTGTTGAAAATGAGGGTACAAACACAGGAGTCCGCCAGGGAACAAACGCAGAAGGGAGGCAGGTTTTAATTTTATTTTGAATGGATATAGTGTAGATTAAGCTTTGTTCTGGCCACGGCTTTTAACTATGTTGGGAGAAGATTTAGGGCAACACCGCATAGCTTTTAAACATCCTATTCTAGATCAATATGCAGACACGTAAAAAAAGCCATTTTTCCACGTAATCAGTCATTACACAAGCATCTCAAATTTGTTAGTTTTAACAGAAAACTGTTGGAATTGTGACTACTTCAGTACAGATCAAAACTTCCCTACCCCAAACTAGTCAATACCCTGTCTAGTCTTGGCTCCTACATACTGATATCTGCTCTGACATTCTTTTTCTCCCTTTCTTCACATCACCCACAGTCGCTTGCAGACCACTCTCATCTCCTTGGCACACCATGCTCCCTCCATCAGCTTAGAGAGCAATGGGGGAAGGCATTCCGAAAGGAGTTATGGCAAAATCCTTCACCAAAAGTCAACCTTTGGGGACCAGGGAAAGCCGAGACTGATTTTTACAGAATACCCAGGTGTCTTCCATAGAGCAGCAGAGCATTATGGCACTCCTAGGGCTGGGGTCAGCAAGAATGGGGCTCAGCTGTAGACAGCAAAAAAGTTAATCAGGTCACAAGAACTTCTAGGCGACGATGTCCTGCTCTCAGGTTCATTGATCAGCCAGTGAGAGTATTTTTTTTTTCCTTGATGATGTAACGTTTTTAAATTAATGCCTTTGGTAGAACTTAGGTGGGTGGGGATTATGAAAACCAGTTTGAACTGGTCTCCAGCCTTTGTGAATGCTTCAGCTCTCATACTAATGATGATTGAATTAATCTCTTAACAAACACATTTGTTTTTCTAATTCGCCTCCACACATATAATTACTATAACTCCAAACTGAACACCCAAATATTACAGCACAGATGACACTTAGCATCCCCTACTCTTCAGAGATCTCTGAACTAGTGGGATCCCTCCTGAGGTAATTTGTGAAGCACAATGACTAGGATCTCCTCACCGGAAACAGAATCCTGCAAGCCAGGACTAAGCCTAAGAGGATTCACTGTCTCCAAAAGACGCATTTTTTTACCAGCGTGTTCTAAACACATTTCCCTTCATAGTTTACTGTAAAACCAGTTATTTCTACTACTGGTCCATGGGCACACAGTGCACAGCAAAAGCTAAGTCCGTAAATCCTCTGAGCTGGGGGTTCCTACTCCACCTTTGATGGTAGTAGGCTTATAACTGAGCTACAACTTCAGCGTTGTATGACTTACAAACTACTTCACAAATGTTCCCTTCAACTTTTTTCTGCATCTGAGAAACTTTCCAAGGTTGTGCAAGTACCCAGACTCTTCCTGTAGCCCTTATTGTCCCCCTTAAAAATCCTTTCTTAGAAAAACTTCTTGGAAGCTGTCTGAGGGAGCAATTTCCATGTAAGAAAGCAGAGTAAGAGAAATCAGAACATTTTCAGGAATGCGTTGGTTTTGTCAACGTTTTCAAACAGAAATGATGAAAATGTTCCACACAAACTTTTATTTTATAAGGTGCTATCAAGTGATAAACTTTTCTACCATTTACCAATAAAATGGAAGAAAATTTCAAGAATTTTCAAGAAAATTGTTGAGATTTTAAATTTTTGTCACAACTTTGGAAAATTCAATATCTTGAAATTTCTCTTGGGAGAGAAATGTCATTTATTGGATGCGAAGATAATACCAATATGGGACTATAGACATTATCTAAAGGCTATTGTAGAAGAAGACTGACTGGAAAGAAAGTAATTGTTTACAATAAAGTTTAGATCAAGCACTTATTTCTTCAAGACAAGATGGAAAAAACTTCTGTAGCAGTTGTAGGAGACCCAAACAATGAGGAAGTCGTTATTTAGCCACTCAAAGTTTTATTCTGATTTACCTTTTTTCATGGATAAAAATAGATTTTTCATATACTGTAAGGTCATAGATGTAGAGGAAAAATAGTTTAGAGCTGGTATACTGAGAACTAATTCACATTAAAAAAAAAAATTTAAACAGGAAAGTTTGGTATGAATCTGATGGGAGAAACAGACTAGCAATGAGATATTCCCATTAAAAAAAAAAAAATTTATATTTGATAGAGAAATAAAAGAACAAAACCCAGAAACATTAAATAAGAGATATGATAGATCTGGTTGGAATCTTTGTGAAGGTGCACTGATAAATAGCAAGGCATTCATGTGATTGTAAAATGTATGATCAATGATTGTAAAAAGGCCAAAACTACAAATAAGCATAGAAATGTAAATTCACCTACTTCAATCATTCAAAGAAGTGACAAAAAGACCCTTGTAAACTACCCCAAAAAATGCACTTCTTTTTTTATAATGAATGCTCCTAAACTACTGAATCATATAAGTTGGCTTTGATTTTTAGTTATTTCCTACTGAACCACTGAGCTGATAAAAGTGTTGCTGTTAATTGAGGAGATAAAACTGCTTTTAACTGCCAACCTCATACTGTTGTCTTACACACCCTTGGGCATAGCAAAAGGAAATAAACACTTAGGCTTTGGTTCTGAGTTGAGCCCATAGATACACAGTATATGTACAGATAACATTATCCTATAAGCCATAAAAAATCACTTTAGCTTAGACTAAAGGTTCAGCCAGTTCAGCATCCAGTGCTGCACATAGTGTACACACTGTGGGCATACTGTGGCACAAGGGCACACTGATGTTTCCTTTCTCTCTCTTCCAGTCTTTGTATCTCCCACTGCTTGGTTTCCTTTTTCACCAGCACTGAGCATGGAGATGACATAGTGGCCTATCCAGCATCACTGCAAAATCTCTATCCTGAGTGGCATTGCCTAACTTAAGAGACCACCACACCATATATAAAACAAGGGCTTCTTTCCTCATATTCTTTGCTCTGTATTTATTGGCAGTGATTTTCCTCTGCCATTTTATCGCCCAGTCACTGAGTACTGTGAGATCCTTACCCATGAACAATGTAGGACCACCAGCAAAATGTGTTACTTCACAATTCATTAAAGTCCCACATGATCTCTGACTTCTCAGAATAACACATGCCTGAACTTGTTGCTTATAAAGGGTCTTCTCTCCCTACTAGCTTAGGGTCTTTTTGAGACCCTTCGTTAAGGAATCTTATCTTTTTTCTGAACTATCTGGCATATATCAATCAAACCATTGTAATCCACAAAAATATCAACTCTTTCAAAGAATCCTTTGGTAAAGGATTCTGGCAACTGCCGTAAAAGACATTAAAAAATGTTTCTATAAATACATTAGCAACAAAAGGAGGACTAAAGAGGATCTCCATCTTTTATTGGATGCTGGGGGAAACAGAGTGACAAAAGATGAGGAAAAGGCTAAGGCACTTAATGCCTTTTTGTCTCAGTCTTTAATAGTAAGACCAGTTGTTCTCCGGGTACCCAGCCCCCTGAGCTGGAAGATGGGGACAGGGAGCAGAACGAAGGCCCCATAATCCAAGGGGTTAGTGACCTGCTACACCACTTAGACACACACAAGTCTATAGACCTGGATGGAATCCACCCAAGTGTACTGAGGAAGCTGGCAGAAGTGCTCACCAAGCCACTTTCAATCATTTATCAGCAGTCCTGGCTAACCAGGGAGCTCCCAGTTGACTGGAGGTTAGCATATGTGATGCCCATCCACCAGAACGTCAGTCTGACCTCAGTGCCAGGGAAGGTTATGGAGAAGATCATCTTGAGTGCCATCACGCGGCATGTACAGGACAACCAGACAATCAGGCCCAGTCAGCATGGGTTTATGAAAGGCAGGTCCTGCTTGACTAACCTGATCTCCTTCTATGGCAAGGTGACCTGCTTAGTGGATGAGGGAAAGGCTGTGGATGGTGTCTACCTAGACTTTAGTAAAGTCTTTGACATGGTTTCCCACGGCATTCTCCTGGAGAAACTGGCTGCTCATGGCTTGGACGGG